>ML299322.1:16763-61681 GCA_005239495.1 Nicotiana undulata
CCCCCCCCCCCCCCAGGTGGGCCAAATTCTGAAAATATTTTGCCCGGGGATGCGACCATTATGCGGTCCGCATAAACGTTATGCGATCGCATTATGCGTCGCATAACACCCCTTCAGTTGGGCAGTGATCTGCCCGTGTATGCGACCACTATGCGGTCCGCATACACGTTATGCGATCGCATAGTGCGTCGCATAACACCCAATTTCTGGAAAAAATTAAGTTCTTCAAATTCTCAGGGTACTTTTAAAAAAATCAAGGTCCGATTTAAGAGTTTCCTCAGAGATAACAACTCGGGGACTTATTCGGGCCTTATTTTAAGCAAGAAATTTTACAGGTCTTCACAATTTTAAGGGAACTATGTTCTAACGATTTCTTTTCATAAAGATATATACATATACATTCAGAAAAAGTATGTTTCAAAGAAAATTTCCTATATCATGAAAAGATTATATTTTCAAAAGCTTTCATTATAAACTCACGTTTTAAAGATTTTTACTCGAGGGTTTCACCCGTTTTTATTGAGCTTATTTGCTAAGTGGTGACGTGAGAGGATTGATGCAGTGTTATGTTTTGAGTGATTTATGGTATTGTGATTTTAGACTTTGCCTTGCATGCTGTCATTTCCTTCTTGCGTATTTCCGTTATGATGTTCCGTTGCTTTAATTACTACACTTCCTTCCGCTTTATATGTTCCCGTCGTTAATTATATTCGAAGATTTTTGATAAATATTTTGTTTCGGTCATTACTACTTATGTCTTTTACTCATTAGACCAGTGGGTGTCTGTACTAGTCCTCGTCACTACTTCACCGAGGTTAGTCTTGATACTTACTGGGCACCGCTGTGGTGTGCTCATACTACTCTTCTGTGCATTTTTGGTTTTGCACAGATCAAGGTATTGACTGTTGCTAGCTGTGTGGAGCTTTGCTGAGGAGATTCGAGGTAAACCTGCTGCTGCGTTCGCAGGCTTCGGAGTCACCTTCCTATTTATTTCAACTGTACTTATTATTTCTGGACAGTTGTATTTAGAATTGTAGAAAGACTTCGTAGAGCTTATGACTTGTATTTACTGGGTTTTGGGAAATTTGTAAACTCTATCAAGATTTACAAATCGAGACTGCTATGTTTTCTTTTATTATTGTTGATGCTCAGTAAAATATTAGGCTTACTTAGTCCCTAAGACTAGGTGCCATCACGGTACCCAACGGAGGGAAATTTGGGTCGTGACAAAAAGGTTCCTTAAGGCTGCCAATGCTTCTTCCTCTTCTGATCCCCATATGATGTCGGCTTGTTGGAAGTCTATTCCAAATGCCGTATGGGCTACTCTAATGGACAGTAGGTACTGTTCCATGGTTGCGACCAATTTTTGTACTCTTGCCAAGTGTACTAATATCCCACGCAAAAAGTAATTCCATGACGCTTGCGCTGTATCGGCTTGGAAATGCCTTGAAGGTTCTTACCGAGACCTTTGCAAGGTTCATACCTGCTCCAGTTCATCATGCTTGTTATTTTGCTGTCCCACCACTTATCTTTGTCAATTGCATTGACCCGCTCGATATGGTGATAAGTTTATCCACCAAGCCTTCTTCTATTCGCAACTACCGGAATGGTTTGGCAGTTATATATGGGGTTGCTCCCATCTTAATGGATAATCACCTCCTGGTGGTTCCATTCAAATTTCACCACTTAATGCAAAGTTGATGCCGCAGCTCCAGCGGCATGTATCCATGGTCATCCTAATAACAGATTGTAGGACGCGGATATGTCTAACCCCTGAAATTCGACATCAAACCATGTAGGCCCCATCTGTAGACTGAGATTGATTTCTCCAATGGTGGCCCTCTGAGACCCGTCGAATGCCTTTACATTCATGGCTCCATATCGTATTTCGTACAGTCATTTGCCCAACATCTTCAGTGTTGTCAATGGGCAAATGCTAAGGTTGGACCCTCCATCGATCAGAACCCTAGTAATGAAGTAGTATTCACATTGTACGGTAACGTGCAGTGCCTTATTATGAATCAAATCTTCCGGTGGAAATTCATCCTCGTGGAAAGTGATCTTATAACTTTCTAATACCTTCCCCACCATGCTAGCCATCTCTCCGCTCGTGATATTACTGGGCACATATGCTTCATTCAAGACTTTCATCAGAGCGCTCCTATGTGATTCTGAATTCTGCAGCAGTGACAAGATAGATATCTGGGCAGGACTCTTGTTCAGATGGTTTATGACTGAGTACTCCCTTGCTTGTACCTTCTTCCAGAGGTCATCCGAGCATGTTTCAATTATGAGAGGTCTATTAGAGTCCTGTTTGCTAGATTCTCCCAAATGCTCAGGTGTGTAGACCATTCCGGTCCTAGTCATCCCTTGCACATCACCAGCTTCTTCTGGTCTTTCCTCTTCGTCTAGCTACAACTACGTCAACCCAAGGCACAACCTTAGTGTTGAAAGGCGGCGTGGTGGATACTATCACCGCGGTGTTGCTACCTTTACTTCAAATAGGATAGGTGCCACTACAGGTGGTACTACTTCAACCTCGAATGGCACAGGCGTGTATGTGGGTGGTGCTACTTCAAAATTGAACGGGACTGATGTGGTTACCTCAACCTCTCCTGGCGGCTGTATCTTTACTATAATGGGATTGAGTGTAACTGCAGGCTTCTTGGTATCATCACCCTCTTTTATTAACCCGATTTATCCCTCTGGATCCCATTCTTCATCCATTTCTATTACATTAACGCCTTCACCCCTGTGATCTGGGAGGGGGTTATTGCGAACATTAGGAGTAGCCTCCTTTGACTGGATGATTTTATTGTCGATCAAAGCCTCGATTTTGTCCTTCAATGAGCGGCATTCATCAATGGTATGTCCTTTCATGCCTGAATGGTATGCACAATTCTTGTTTGGATTAACCCATTGAGATGGATTCTTTATGGCTACAGTAGGGATGAGAGTGACATAACCAGCAGCTTTCAACCATTCATACAGCTGGTCAATGGGTTAAGCAATGGCAGTATACTGTTTGGATGGTGTGCGCTCGAAGTTAGGTCGAGGTCTTGGGAAGTTTTGGTGAGTTGGAGGTGACTGATAATGAGGCGGTTTGGAATTATATGTGTGATAGACAGTGGTTGGTTGGGAATATCTAGGAGATATGGGTTGATATGTAGGTGTAGGTGATGGTTGATATGTAGGTGGAGGTGATGGTTGATATATAGGTGGAAATGATGGTTGATATGCAGGTGTAGGTGATTGTTGATATGTAGGTTGAGGTTCTTGGTATGCAAGTGGAGAGGTTCGATATACGAATGGGTTTTTTGGTCCTTATGCAACCATTACCGCTCCTACGTCCTTCTTCTTAGATATACCACCAGACTGCAGTGCTTTGTTTGTGGCTTGAAGTGCTTCAAAATTCGTAACAATCCCGCTCTTGATACCCTCTTCAATCCTTTCACCCAGCTTGATGATGTCAGAGAACTTGTGGTTTTCAATAACCATTAGCCTTTCATAATATTGCGAGTCCTGCGCCCTAATGAAGAATTTGTTCATCTTCTCTTTGTCCAATGCTGGCCTGACTTTGGCCGCTTCCAACCTCCAACAAGTGGCATACTCGCGAAAGGTTTCAGTGGGTTTCTTCTTTATATTTTGAATGTAAAAGACGTCCGGCGCGTTCTTTGTGTTGAACCTGAATCGATCCATGAAATTTGATGCCATACTTACTCAGTTTGTCACAATAGGTCCTTAGATGGACCCTGGGATCACGTGTACCGTCAAACCTCTCGAACTTGAGAGGTTTGTAACCCTTCGGTAGTTCTACATCTGGCTGTATACATAGGTCTTCATAATTCAGACCTTCGATCCCCTTGCCTCCTTCCACGCCTCGAACTCGACTGGTCAATTTCTTAAGTTCCTCAGCCAGGTTCTTGATGATCATGTCCTTCTTACTAGACTATGTTGTATAAGAGATAGGTTGAGTGGAGTGAGGTAGGGTCTCCACGTATATACGGTTATTCTGTTGGCCTGGTGCTTGAGCATAATGGTGATCATTGGTGGAGTTTTGAGGTTCAGGAATGGTTGGTGGGGTGTTTCGTGGAATGTGGCAGGTATTTTGCTGGTATTGTGGTAGGATGGTTTGATTTTGTGGTGGAGTTGTGTAATGGTGACTTGCAGAAGAATTATATGGGTGTTTTTTGGGTGTGTTTTGATGTGGTGCGGGGTTCTGAGTGTTTGGATGGCTGACGTCTGGGACGCTGAGTGAGAAGGACAAGTTTGCTATGTTCCGGACATGCTCAAGCTCTCATTGGAGTTTTAGTATTTTGTGTTCGAGTTGCAAAATGGCATCATTCAGCACTTGAGTACCCCGACTGTCAGAAGCCTATATATGTTCGACCTGTGTAGTGTTTTCTTTTTTGATGTTGTTAAAATCTTCCATCTTCACTTTTCCTTTGCCTTTTGGTGGACTTGGAGGAGGAGAAGGTGGAGGTACCCTGGATCTTGTATGATATGCTGATGTTGCCAGTATGCACGAACCAACCTTTGGGGGAGGGGAATAATCAAGAAAATAAAAAATAAAAACAAAAAGTAGCCAAGTTAGTGAGGATTCTGATAAAGTATTTGCAGTATTTAAACACATATTGCAGAATTGTAAATTCGTGTCCTAATTTGGGGAGCCGCGTTGTGCCCGAGGTGGGCCTAAAGACAAATTGATTTGGAGAACTTAGGTGCCAATAAATGCCTCATTTCATTAGTATAAGATAGACAAATCCCAAGACGATACTAAAATAACAATAGATAATAAGTCACTAATGGCACTTGGCCTTATTACATTAATGAAAGAAAAAGTAAATCTAGCCTATTTGGTCCCAGAAGGACCTTCCCCATATTCGATCTTCTTGACTCCATCAAACAAGCTTCCCAGCTCGCGCAGTCCTTGCAGCAGGTATTGTCTAGCCAAGTGTCCTCCCTCGCTCCTTTCAGCATTCCGGCAATCCTCAATCCTGTTTATGACCTTGCCTTCCAGCTCCACTATACCTCTCTCTAGATATTCCAGCTTTCTATTGGAAGTGATAGCCATCTCTTTCCACTCCTCGATCAGCCTTCTATTGGTCTCATGTATTTCCCTGTGCTAATTCTCGGAAACGTGGACCCTCTTACGCAGTCGGTTGTACTTGACCTGAGCCTCAGCATCCTCATCTATGATTCTATTGCCTTGACTTGTTCCCAACCTCACTACCCCATCCAAGTTGTCTTCTAGCCACGCCTGGTAGAAAGGTGCACACCCAGCATGGTACCTGTCTAGCTCAATAGTTTTTTTCTCCATGTTTATCTTGCAGTGCCACATATGCTGAGCTTGACACTTGTAAGGGATGTCATTGTCCTGAAAGTCCTCTCTAAGGTGACCCATCTTTGCAACCCTTGGTACAACCTACCTCCTGCCTGCCTGCCTCATGACTCGGATAGGAACATAAGGGTATATCCCTCTCAACCCAATCAACACTAACTGTGGAGCATCCCTGGACCTGGTGATAAACTCGTATGTTGGGAACTATTCAAACATCCATTGCACTTGTTCCTCAGTCAGATTGTCAAAGAGTTCCACCCACTCCTGAGGACTTTTCGGCTAGGCAACTCTGTCCGAAATTTAGGTCATCTGCTTGGGGTGATGGAAAGCAATATGGTCATTCTAAGCCCTTCGCGGAAGTTCTTGGTGATATTGGCCCCTTTGAAGATGTTCTAACATCAATAACTGCAACAACAGGTTACAACACTTGAAATGTTTAACCCCTCTTTGACAACGCTTCAAAGCCCGATAGATGTCAACTATGATCATAGGGACAATAGTGTATGTTTGTCCATCGATCCCTTCCATCAAAGTCTTGGCGACCATGGCTAGTCTGGTATGGATCCTTTCCCTTTTCATCGGGAAAACTATCAAGCCCAAAGAGCACACAATAAACACGAACACTCTGCGATGGATGTAACCTGGAGATGTGATAGCGAACTCGTCATGGTAGGTACGGTACAATTTTCTATGACCGTACCTTTCATACAAGTATTCAAAGGGTATGTAGGATTTTTCCAAGCACTCTAGTTAAACATTTTTCTTCAACCCCATCATCTTCAGAAACCCCTTACCCATGCGGTTCTCAGGTAATAGTCCAGGGATTTCCCAATCCAGTCCAGCTAGTCCCCCAATTTCTTCCAAAAGGGGTGTCATTTTGATCTTCTGAAAGCGGAACACATCCCTCTCACTATCCCAAAACAAAGATGCGGCTTTGATCAGCATATTGTTCGGTTGGATGTCTAGTATAAAGGTAAAGTTGCACAATTGTTTCCTCACGTGTTTCTTATCCCTTGAAGGAAGGTCTTCTCACCAGTCTAGGAGCATCAGTGGAATGTTGCTGACAATACTAAATCTAGGGACCTCGTGCCTCATTTTCTACAAGACAAAAATGGTTAGGCCCTTTCCCACACCTGATTCGACTATTTATACACTCATGATTAGCATATTGGCATTCAGTTATCCAAATTAGTGCACAGAACGTGATTGTGTCCGTTGGGATTGTGGAAATCCCGGTGGACTTGGATAAGGCTTGTCTTAAAGGGTTATTGTGTGGACAACACATTAACCCGGCTAGGTTTGACCATTATGCATACACAATAATAAGGGGGTCTATATCGGTACCCTCAAGAACAACTTGAGGGGGGGAAGTCATGGAATTTTCGACTGCACTGCTGATCGACTATGTTTACCGCAAATAAGCCTTTCCGAAATTAAAGTGTAATATAAATTGGAAGAGAGCAACCACTCATCAAGCGTTGCTATAGGATTTGTTTAGGCACGAGTGGGATATGATGTTGAGCATGATTTATGCAGCAATAAATAAGCAATAAATAACATGTTGTCACGTATTTGCACATTATGAAGGCAATAAGTACAACAATTATAATTGAAAACGGTTACAGAGGAAAACAAAGAAACATGTCAGTTTTGTATTAGAAAAATAAATATTTTAGAAAAATAAACAGTTAATTTCACATAAAGGCAAGGGAAAGGGTGCAGGTATTAACAGAATAAGACACGTTCAGACAAATTCACAAAGCGGTTTGTTATGGTAAAAGCCTAGAAATCTCCAGTAGAGTCGCTATGCTGTCACGCTCCTTTTTTTCTCTCCTTGCGTATAGTCCGGGTTTTTGACATTATTGGGACAACTCGTTTCCTTTCGGGAAAGGGGTACAAGAATAGTTACCGCCTAACGTATTAAGGTGCGTTAGGGTACCTATTGCAGGTCATTTATAAAACCAGTTTGTATTACCAGAGATTGGGTAAGGGCTTGAAATTACTTCGAAGGGAATGTGTTAGACACCCATCAAAAATCCACAACGGTGGGTCCCGGCCAAACTTACTTTGTGAATTAGTCAATTAGCAAATAGGCAGTCTAAGCACATATAAGTAAAAGGAATAGAAGACCTTTTGATAGAAAAGTAGTCTAAGCACATATATGTAAAAGAGTATGGGAAGTCCTTAGTTGGTTATCCTATAGGATCATATCCATGCAATGCCCGGTAATCACTCCTCAATTATAGGGGCTACACGTTGCATTAGCGCACATGTTGTCATATCTTTTTACTACCCATTACCCTTCCCTTAGAGGTTATTAAGCAAGTATTGATTAACGAACTCTAAACATGTTGTTACCTGTCCCTTCCCTGTGGTCGTGGAGGAGTTTAGGATTTCTAGACTTAGGTAGTTCTAGACCTTCTTAAGGTGTGTAAAAGGGAAAAATCTAGGCGACACTAAATAACACATAGGACTATCAAAATAGGGGGAGCGGTTAAAGGGCTCATGTTCACCTCCACATATAAGCAAACAAACAGCACGTCTCAAGCACAAATTTAGGTAATTTCAGGGAAGTTCTAGAATAGGGTATCTAGGTGAGCATCAAAACAAATAATATATAGTATTGTTTTAAAACGAAGTGACAGGGTCCTAATAAGTTTGCCTACCGATTTTAAAACATGTTAAACTTGAGCAGTTTATAAATAATCAGAGCACAATTTCTAAATTTTTTACAAGGACACTAATGACCTAAGGCTTGCCTAGGCGTAGGATTATAAGGAATCATAAGTCTGGGAATTACTCAAAACAATTTGAAGTTATTTCAACCTATAGACATGCTGGTCTAATGGATGAAGATTATAAAAGTTGATTTTTACACAGATCGATACTGGAACATGATACCTACGCGTGAGGCTGTTTTAACTTATTTATTTAAGCGACATGAGGCAAATGCACATACAGTCCTAAAACAGGATCTCTAATGCACATGGAGAAGGTTATTTTATTAAGCAGGATTAATAACTTAGTGGTAGGATTTCTAAGTGACTTATGCAGAATTAGAAATGAAGTAATGATCTACCACATGTTTCTAATATGCGAGCAGTAAACGTGAGTGTCCTAAGACATGATATCTAATGCACGGATTTGACATGGTTCTAATAGAAATAAACATGGCAATCCTAAAACGTGGTATCTAATGCATCACACAGACCTAAAGCATGATTTCTACAGTAAGTCAACATATAGTAAAGCCTATAAACATGATTTCTACCCAGTTTTATCCCACATAATCATCGTTCAAATAGATGACTACCTTCTTATCGACCTTTATTTGTATCTCTTTGGATTCGACTCGGGCTTTCTCGATCTCGGCCTTTGCCTTCGTAAGACCAGCCTCGAGCTCAGTTATCCGGCCCACCTGAACTGAATTTCTCTCTTGAGCATTTTGGAGTTGAATCTCGAGGGCGGACGCTTTAGCCAATGCTTCTTTTTTGGCCGCAGATAGGACATCCATTTGTGCCTTCCACTAATTGCATTCGGAGTTAACTTTGGCGACCTCGCCACGAAGACGCTTCAACATTTCTACCTTCTACTGCAGCTAATACATTGCAGTGTTAGCCTCCGAAGGTGGGAGAGGAAGCCCATATTCTTTCAAAATAGAGATAACCTATTTTTCGAGATTGTCCTTGTAATCATGACATCGGTTCAACTCCGATTGAAGGTGTATCAGTTCCCTTTCCTTCTTGGTACAAAGAAGTCGGAGGGTGTTCTCCTCACTCAATGATCTACGCAGCTCGGTCTCACAGCGACGAACCACGACCTTAAATTTGTCGAAGGCCTACGGAAAGAAAAGTTTGTTCCGAAAAAGAAAGAAAATATGAAGTTGGAAAAATTATAGTACTATTAAAAACTCACCATTGAACAAAGTCGTTGAGCTTCCTTGAAGGTTGACTTTACAACAGCCGGTTCGACCTCATTGCCCCTAGTAAAGCAGCCCTGGATGGGGTCATTCTCACTTGGGACTCCGCCTAACTCGGGCGTATTGAAGTCCCGATCATCCCTAATGGTGTCCTCATAGAAGGTTTGAAATGATGGTGAGTGACCCACTGTAACGAACTCAGGGAAATCTCCTGAGGCGCTCTGATCAGGCATAGGTACCTCAATGCATTTTGCTTTTCAAGTATTCCCCGAAGTCCGGGAAGCAGTTAGCAAGTAAGGAGACCAAGGGCCTTCATCCTTTTTCTTCTTTTGATCTTCTCCTTCGAGGCTAAGGGCTTTGCTTGCTGCAGGTTTAACTGCCTCAGAGGGCTTTGCGATTCGAGTCACCAACGTCGAACCCTCCACTTTCTCGTCATTATCGCCCATAGATCTACGGATGAATAAATCTTCATCGATGACCACATTATTCCTATGTCTTCGAGCTGGTTTTGCTTTGCTTTGGGAGTCCTCGTCCTTCGAGGACCTTTTTCTATTATTATCCTTTTTCGTCTTCAAAGCCAAAGGCTCCTCTTCCTCGCCAATGATACGCTCAAATTACACTTTAAAATAGTGTAAAGCGGTCGGAGTCAAATATAATAACCCAACGAGGTTGGGGTCGAATCCCACAAGGAATATGTGTGAAAATGTTTCTTTGATAGTGTGACTCTTAACTCAAATCGTAATTCTATTCCTTTAGTAAATGGGGAGATGGGGGTTGGTTGTGTAGTAAACTAATAGAAGTAGTAGCACTGAGATTTACTTAAAAGTATAGTTAATAGGATTAGGTGAACCAAGGTTGTGTCCTCTTTTAATGATGTGTAATGCAAATGGGTATTAATATGATATATTTCTAATGGGATGTTCTTGATATGCAATTGATTTCTAGATGGCTACCCATTATTTTCCAATAATAAAGTAGTATTTCCTCTTTTATAATTTTCCCAAATATAGAAGAGTTACAATGAAATCCAAATCACTATATGCCAAATAGAACCATCTTATCCCTAAGTGATTCTATTAAACAAGGTTTAAAGCCTTGAGTCTTTGTTATTTACTCTTACCAATTCTAACCCACTTTTCCAAGTTAAGAAAGAATTATGGCATAAGTCAATGTTTGCAACCACTAACAAGAAATGTATAATGAAGAGTAAATAAATATCAACAACCCATTATGCATATATTCAATGTTAAATACCCAAATACATAACACCCATTTAGGGTCCACAACCTTAGTAGTTAAGGCTAGCTACTCATAATAAATGATAAAACGCTAAGAGTATTAAGTGTCATGAATGCTTACAAAACCAAGAATGAAGTATTATAATGCTTCCAAAATGAAGAGAATATTCTAATATGGGAATGTTCTTCAAAACCTGGACAACAATGACCCACAATACCCAAGTAAATCCTTTTATAATGGGCCAAAGGTCGGGTGGGTCACAGACAAAAATACCCCTGCAGGCAGGTTATGCAATCGCATTCCTGTCGCACATCAGGAATGCGGATCGCATACTTCTTGTTCTCATCGCATAACTAAACCCTAATTTCCTGGTCGTCACCGCATTGTTGTTTTGTGGTTCGCATTGTTGATGTGCGACCGCATATTAACATCGCATTCTTGGTGCAGCTTTAGGTATTAGAGATTCTACGGTTAAGTATGTGGTTCGCATGTGAGTTATGCGATCGCATACTCGACCGCATTTTAGCCCTTGAGATTGGCCAATCTTTTCCGTTGCGGTCTGCGATCCCTGGGTGAACAATTCGTTTCGCATTTGAGTTATGCGTCGCTCTCTTGTCAGATATGCGATCGCATTAGTGTTGCTCCCCTCACTTTTTAGCTTCTTTGCTTTCTTTTCATGGTCTTGAGTATTTACATCTCATGCACTGCAAAACGTCAAAATTCTATAAGTATAAAAGGACAATGCTCTTGAAACAAACTATAATTTAAGTAATTTGGTATAAAATGTGCCGAAATTCTCCGGCACATCAACACCCCCAACTTAAACTCTTGCTTGTCCCCAAGCAACTAAAATGGCTCAATCCTAACCTAGACTTAAACTACAAGACCGGAAGAAACTATGACCAAGGACAGTGTTAAGTGCCAGTACTACAAGCAAGCATTTCATCCATTTACCCGTCATGAACAGTTACTACTATTTATATGGAAACTACTCAACTTGTGCACTTTGAGCCTTGATCAATTTGACTAAATGTTACTTTCGGCTGAGTGCGCATGCACCCGACTTCAAGAACGCAACTACTGTTACGCCTCACAGTTCATGTGCCCTCACTAAGAAGAAAGAAGGTCACCACTTGCAATATTTACGAAGACAAAATGGGGGACATATTTACCAAGACACTCACACTCACAAAAAAAAAANCATACCATAGGCTTGCCCTTATTTTAATTCATAGCACATTCAACAATATTCGGTTGGAGATCCCATAAGGACTTTATAAGCTTGTAATGTAGGTTGAGGTAAAGGTGGGATACTCATTTGGGAAATGGCTACACCCTCCTTGAACACTACTCACATTTTTCTTTCTTGATGCACTTTGTTTCTATTCAAACCATCAGGCTTCATTCGCATCTAGTTACCAACAAAGAACCACTTTAAATACCTCGATTAGTCTCTTCAAGGCTCCCATCTTCTTTTTGTGTTTTTCTCTTGTATTTTCCTTTTGTATTTTTTTTTTTATATATTTTTCTTTTGTATTTTTCTTTTGGAGCTTGATTTCAAGAGAGTACCTTCTCAGCTTCCACTTTGATACTATACCCCCAACTTAGGATTTTTTGCCTCATTCTCAGTATTTAAGGAAGGACGGGTTCAAAAGAGGAATTATTGTTCAAGAGGGGAAGGCTAGTATTGAGGTGACCAAAGAAAAAGTTCAAGACCCAAATGGGATAACTAGTGATAATATATCTACAAAGGTGGCTCAAAAGGCTAACGGGGTTTTCGAATAACACAAAGAATACCTAAGGTCATTTCTCCAACCAAACAAAGTTGTCATTAGCATTGAAAAACTAACCGAGCAAGTTCTAGATGATGGACGCAAGCACAAGAATTATTTATACAAGCACTAACACACATGGCACATGACTGTTCGATTCAACATCGTTTTATCTCAAGAGTCAAGGCTCGACAACTCAAAACCTTCATTATTTGCATGTATAATTCTAAGTAAACATAGAATCAACGGGCGAGCCTCAAGTACACAGAGTTGGTTTTTTATTTTTTATTTTTACATTCTTTATATAGGAAGGGTATGGATTATTTACAGACACACATGCTTGAGACGAGACGCTTACACTAAACTGGTCAATATGTTTCGACCAGGTGCCGTGGTTCTACTACTACACCCTTGGAAAAGAACCCGGCGAAGAAAAACCAAGGGGAATTCATTGCTAACAACTAAGGAGAACCCTACCTAATTTAACGACAGTAAAAACTGCAAACAAGAGTTAACGGCGATGAAATACATTAGTCCTACAAAAGGTATATGTACATCTGGTTTATTGACAACTTGGAGATATACATATATAACATAACATAAAAAAAAAGAAGAGAAAATACCAATACAATATCCTCAAAATTGTCACAAAAACATAAATACAGCACCACCCCGAACAAAAAAGCATGCATTGTCCCCAATGCATAAGAAATGTAAAAACAGAGTGAGGGGCTCCCTGGGGCGCACTAAGCGCTACGGGAGTCGGTGGGCTGCTGGGTAGTAGAGGTGCTGCTCCCATCTTTTGACTGCGGAATTGGGGCCGGGACAGCTTTGTCCACCAAGGAGCGCTGAATGGCAATCTGTAGCTACTCCTCCTCAACCGTCTTGGTAACTGTGGTGGCAGCAATGCCCTTTCCCTTCTCCTGAGGGTCCTGCTCCTGCTCCTCATCATCATACCAGGAAGACTACTCGTCGGACCCCTCACCCTCAGAAGCCGAAGAGTGATCAGACTCCTCTCCAGAGGGTATATCAACTGGTGCAGGAGGCGGGGGCTGTGAAGGGACAAGCGGGGGGGCCTGGGCTGACATAAGAGTAGAGAAATCAAGCCCTAGCCCAGGCCCGGAGGTGCCCTCTCCCTGCTCCCCTTCCTTGGGCAGAAGCGACGAGAAATCAAACTCCAAATGTTGCAGCCGGTGGAGCTCCGTCTTCAGAGTGGACACATCGGTCCGGACCTCTGGCAAGTATCGAACCTCCCCTCTCTCTACCTTCTCAATGGGAGCCTCAAGTTCTTAGAGGCGATCCTCGAGAGCAGTCACTGAAGACTGAATAGGAGTAAGGGCCTGTCGGATCAAAGTGGGGAGCTCACTCACAAGCTTGTCGACCTTAGCATTAGTATGCTGAGCTGGGCGACCAAGCTGAGAGATAATAGGCAGCGGGATGGTCGAGGGGGTACTGGTACCGGCAGCTGGCTGGGAGGTAGTAGTGGATGGCATTGTCGGAGAAGGCGGAGACTCTGAGGGCAGTGCAGAAGGCTGAGGCTCCGAGGGCTCGTCCTCTGTAGGGATATGCATGGGAATGACTGGAGGTGCAGCTGCTGCTCTGGGCCTCGCATCACTGATACGAGTGATATTGATATCCTTGTCGGCCTTTGCAGTCTTGTCACAGGAAGATAGAAGAGGGACCTCAGCATCTCGGCATAGTGCAGTGATGAGGCAGGGGAAAGGAAATGAATTCTTCTTCTGCCAAGCTCGGACCCCAATCTGCTAAAAAATAATGTCGGCCACATCCACAGTGATCCCTGATGTAATGCAAGCAATGAGAATGGCTTTCTCGATGCTTATATCAGTTTCGTTCCTTGAGGGAATCAGGCGAGAGACAACAAAAGATAGCCAGAATCTCCCCTCCCTCGTGAGATCCTCTTTGTGAATCTTGTGGGCAGGAGATATCCAAGCCAAAGTCCCCCCCTAGAAATCATAGAGGCGACCCAAGCACGCTCTCCATCATGGTTGGCCATCTTGGCCTCGTATTCTGCTGTACTCGAGCTTGGCGTTGAGAAATAATGAGCATGAATAGCTTCCCGGTGGCAGGCTACTTCCACCCCCCTGACTAGCACTTGCTCACTGAAGATCTTGTTCCTCTTGTGATGGGCATTTCTAGAAGCAGCGTAAGAGGCATAAAATTCTCGCACCATCGTTTCATTGTACTCTACAAGGGGTTCGGTGAAAATTTCCCATTGTCTAGCTCTTATGTTGTCTAGAATATGGGGGTACCGCTCTTGCAGGCCCTTGAGACTGAGCCTTTTCTCAGGAAGGATCTTTCGTGTGCTCAGACCCTCCCGGTACAACTGTCTAGACAGGGGCAATGGAAATCGCAGCTGATATTCATCCCCCTGTTTCCTCCGTACCTCGGCTTCCAAATTTACCTCTGGTTCAGTGTCCCCCTCATCAGACTGGGAGGAGCTGTCAACTACGTTCTGTGGAGGTGCGTGTCTTGCACGTTTGGATGGCTGTGCCGGCTTGCTTGTGGAAGCTCTTTTAGCAGCGGAGGGAACATGCTTGCGACCCATTGCTGCAACAAGAAAATACTTGTGAGTGGGTGGACAGACAAAATAAACATTAAGGACGAAAGCATGCACCCAAGTACATAAAATTACACTTATGCGACGTGGCATGCGATCACATTACCACAATGCGAATCGCAAACAAGTCGCAAGAAGACACACAGGGTAACCAAAAAAAAATGGATGCGATGGCATATGCCATCACATAACCATCATGCAGTTCACATATGCATCGCAGAAATGCTTTGACAAAAATGGACCCAGTAATGCGATCGCATAATCCACCGCAAAAGTGAAAATGCGATCGCAGACAGGTCGCAGGATGGGAGTTGGGAGGGGGAGTGCACTGTGCGTGCATGCGGCACAGATGCGATTTGCATTTTCAATATGCGACCGCAAATGCGCCGCATAAGTCGTCTTCTCCGAGGAGACTAGGGTTAGCTATGTGATACAAATGCGGTTCGCATTTGAGGAATGCGAACCACAGAGTATATGTTAAGCCCTAAAAATGGCGGACTCGCTTCAGGGCCATTCCCCAGTCGACCCTTCGCCCTCCCCTATACGCCTGTACTAAAACAAGGCGAAAAACCACAGGTCCATAGCATATTATGCAATTTGAGCAAACCTTAGATAACAGTGAGGGAAGAGAGACCCATACCAGATGAGGGAGATGAGCAGTTGAGCGTGGATGAGGAATAATGCAGTTGATTTTTGATGCACTGGGAAATTGGGTTTGAGTTTTCCGTTGTTTCCCTCGTCTTTGCTTTTTGTGTTTTGTTGTTTCTTCTTGTTGTTTTTTTTTTATGTTTCATTTTTTGTTTATGTGGGGTAACGGCTGAGCATGATGAAGGACTTACCTGGGGAGCAGAGTGCGGTGCACTATGCGATATCATACGTGTAATGCGGTTCGCATAGTGCACCTTTGCATCGCATAATGGCCACCAGATGCCCTTAACTTTCTGTTGATGTATGCGACGAGAATGCGAATCGCATACTGGTAATGCGGTCGCATCTGCGCCGCACACTTGCCAATTTGCTTGCTGCTTGCCTTTTAAGTGCAATTGTCGACCCTGTCTTTTTCGATTGCCTTAGCTATCTGCACTCACACTCGTTAAATTGCTCCACGAGCCACATTTATGGGAAAAAAAATTGAATAGAAAGAAAACATAGAATTGTTACCAAACATGGGTTGCCTCCCATAAAGCGCTTGATTTAAAGTCGCGGCACGACGAAGTTGGTATTCCTTTGGGGTCATTCATCAGTGGGACAAAGACCATCTGTTAGAGATAATTTTTCTACCACATGCCTCTCACCATCGGTGCCCAAGTAATGTTTGATGCGTTGGCCATTCACCTTGAACGTACGAAGTCCGTCCTCAGTTGCTAGTTCCACAGCACCAAAAGGAGAGACATTCACCACTTTGAACGGGTCGGACCATCTGAATTTGAGTTTTCCCGGGAAGAGTTTGAGTCGGGAATTGAATAGTAACACCAAGTCACCAGTGTGGAACTCCCGTTTCAGGATTTTCTTGTCGTGGACAACATTCATCCTCTCTTTGTACATAGCTGCGCTCTCATAAGCATGGAAGCGGAATTCCTCCATTTCGTTGAGCTGATTTAGCCTCAAATTCGCAGCTTCATCCCAATTCAGGTTTAACTTCTTGAGTGCCCACATGGCTTTGTGTTCAAGCTCCACGGGTAGATGACATGCTTTTCCGAAAACAAGCATGTATGGAGAGGTACCTATAGGACTTTTGTATGCTGTTCGGTAGGCCCATAGTGCATCATCCATCTTCCTTGACCAGTCGGTCCGGTTTGCATTAACATTTTTAGCTAGGATGTTCTTTATCTCCCTGTTGGAGACTTCAACTTGGCCACTCGACTGAGGATGATAAGGCGTCGCCACCTTGTGATTTACACCATATTTTTCCAATAGGCCATTGAAAGCCTTGTTACAAAAATGGGAACCACCGTCACTGAGAATCGCTCTAGGGGTGCCGAACCGTGTGAATATGTTTCTTTTTATGAACAAGGTCACGCTCCTAACTTCATTGTTTGGCAAGGCAATGGCTTCAATCCATTTGGACACATAGTCCACAGCTACGAGAATGTATTTCATCCCACAAGAGCTTACAAATGGCCCCATAAAGTCGATGCCCCATAAATCAAAAATCTCAACCTCCAGTACAAAGTTCATCGGCGTCTCATGTCTCTTGGAGATTGACCCTTGGCGTTGGCATTGGTCACAAGCTTTGACCATTTGATTTGCATCATGATAGAGAGTTGGCCAATAATATCCACATTCAAGTACTTTTGCTGCCGTCCGGTTCCCTCCATGGTGACCCCCCACCAGTGAGTCATGGCATGCCTTTAGAATTGGCATCACTTCTTCTTCCGGAACACATCTTCGAATAATGTTGTCTGCACAGATGAGGAACAAAAATTGTTCCTCCCAATAGTATTGACGGCATTCCCTAAAAAATTTCTTCTTCTGATATGATTCCAATCCATCCGGAATAAGATCACTCACCAAATAATTTGCAATGTCAGCATACCAAGGAGCTAAAGAGGAGGATAATGCAAGAATATGCTCATCAGGGAAAGCATCATTAATATCTAAGTCATTTCCTGGGCGCCCGTTTTCTTCAATTCGAGAGAGATGGTCCACAACTTGATTTTCAGTTCCCCTCCGGTCTTTGACCACAAAGTCAAATTCTTGCAACAGAAGGAACCACCGGATCAACCTTGGTTTGGCATCTTTCTTCGCCATAAGATAGCGAAGAGCAGCATGATCTGTGAAGACTACCACCTTGGATCCCAAAAGATAAGCCCGGAATTTCTCAAAAGCATAGACAATAGCAAAAAGCTCTTGCTATGTCACTGTGTAGTTCATTTGGGCCCCGTTAAGAGTTTTGCTTGCATAATAGATAGGATGGAGAATTTTGGTGTGCCTTTGACCCAGTACCGCTCCAATAGCTACACCACTGGCGTCACACATCAACTCGAATGGAAGAGACCAATCCGGTGTGACAATAATGGGTGTCGTGGTGAGCTTTTCTTTAAGCTCCTCAAATGCTTTGAGGCATCCTTCATCGAACAAGAACTTGGCATCTTTTTCAAGGAGTTTGCACATGGGGCTTGCAATTTTTGAAAAGTCCTTGATAAAGCGCCGATAGAATCCGGCATGACCAAGAAAGCTTCGGATGCCTTTCACTGAAGTTGGAGGAGGGAGTTTGGAGATGATTTCAATCTTTGCCCGATCGACCTCAATGCCCTTCTTTGAAATTTTGTGCCCCAAAACAATCCCCTCATCAACCATGAAATGACATTTTTCCCAATTGAGCACAAGATTGGTTTCTTCACACCGTTTTAGCACTTGGCATAGGTTGTCAAGGCAATGCTCAAATGAGTCACCCACCACCGAGAAGTCATCCATGAAGACTTCCAAGAAATCCTCCACCATATCGGAGAATATGGACATCATACATCGTTGAAATGTGGCCGGGGCATTGCACAGCCCAAAAGGCATCCGGCTAAAGGCAAAGGTTCCATACGGGCAAGTGAAAGTGGTTTTATCTTGATCTTCCAAGGCGATGTTGATTTGGTTGTAGCCGGAGTATCCATCAAGGAAGCAATAGAAAGATCTTCCCGCTAGCCGATCAAGCATTTGATCAATAAAAGGCATAGGGAAATGATCCTTGCAAGTAGCATTGTTAAGCTTCCGGTAGTCCATGCACACTCTCCATCCGGTGACTGTTCGCGTGGGAATAAGTTCATTCCTTTCATTGTGGATCACTGCCATGCCTCCTTTCTTGGGCACACATTGCACCGGACTTACCCACGGACTATCTGCAATGGGGTAGACAACCCCGGCATCCAACCATTTGATTATCTCCTTCTTGACCACCTCTTGCATAGAGGGATTTAACCTTCTTTGATGCTCTACGCTTGGTTTGCTCCCTTCTTCCAGTTGAATTTTATGTTCACATATGCCGGCGGGAATTCCCCGGATGTCCACTATTGTCCATCCAATCGCTTGTCGGTGCTCCCGCAAGACATTTAGCAATGCATCTACCTGCACATCATTCAACAAAGAAGACACAATTACGGGTAAAGTATTATTACAACCGAGAAATTTGTACCTCAAATGTGATGGAAGTGGTTTGAGCTCCAGGTGAGGTGGCTCCATGATTGAAGGTTTTGCGGGTGGCGCCATTCGATTCTCAAGGTCGAGGGAAAGCTTCTTTGGTGCATATGTATAGGCTCCACGCCCTTCCAATGCGTTGACCATCTCCGCATAACCCTCAATGTTCTCTTCAACAAAATTTACCAAAATTGCCGCCAATGCCTCTCCGAGGCCTTCTTCTGCCATTTTCATCACAACGGCATCCTCTACTTCATCAACCGCATCAATTACCGAAATTCTTTCATAAGCACTTGGCAACTTCAAACCTTTGCTTGCTTGGAAAGTGACTTCTTCATCATTCACCCGGAATTTGACTTCATGTCATTCTGAGTCCATCAATGCCCTTCCCGTCGCAAGGAATGGCCTCCCTAGAATGATAGGAATCTCTTTGTCGACCGCGCAATCAAGATGACAAAGTTGGCCGGAAGAAGGAACTTCCCCACCTTTACTAGAACGTCATCAACAATGCCCAGAGTTTCTTTATAGTTCGGTCGGCCATTTGCAAACGCATGCTAGTTGGTCTCGGCAATCCCAATCCCGCTTGCTTGTAAATAGCAAGAGGCATCAAATTTATACTAGCACCATTGTCACACAGTGCTCTAGCAAAATCTCTCAACCCAATGGTGCACAGAATAGTAAAAGCTCTCGGGTCTCCCTTTTTCTCCACGGTTGATGTAGTAATTATTGAACTAACCCGATGAGTCAAACTTACCACCTCATTCTTTGTTGTTATCTTCTTCATCATCAACTCTTTCAAGTATTTGGCAAACCCCGGCATTTCTTGGAAATCTTCCAAGAACGGAATATTCAGTGACAATTGCTTCAAGATGTCGTAGAATTTTTCGAACTTCCCATCCTCTGCTCTTCGTGCAAACCGTTGAGAAAATGGAGGACTAGGTCTAGGAATTGGGAGAGGAGCCTTGGGGGTCTCCTTCGCCTTCTACACCGCCTTTCCTTTTCATTCTCTTTGAATCTCATCCTCTTGGAGGATTTCTCCAACCTCAACTACTACCGGTGATTCACTTCGTGCTTCCTCTCCTTTATCATTGTTCTCAACATCAATCACTTTCTCAACCTCGTCTTGTAGCACCTTACCACTTCTTGTTTTTATAGCCATACAATGAGATGTCGATACACTTGGGCTTCTTTTCGGGTTGACTACTGTGTCACTTGGAAGTGTGCCTTTTTTCTTGGGAGTATTCTCCCTTGATAGATCTCTCATTTTCAATTCAAGGTTTTGAATCGAAGCGGTGTGTGACCCCACCACCTCGGACATATTCCTCATTGTTGCATCGCTTTTCTCTTGGTTTTGCAAAATATGCTCTAGCATCCCTTCCATTTTAGATTCACTTGATGATTGTGAAGAGTTGGAATTTTGCCGTCTTGGTGGTACATACGGAGTGGAGCTTCTATTGGGGTTGTTGTTGTTGTTGTTCCATGATCCCTGACCGCCTTGTTCATTCCGCCAATTTTGTTGGCCTTGCCCTTGAGGGTTTGGCCTCCAATTGTTTTGTTGGCGATAACTACCTTGGGAGTTTTGAACATAGTTTGCTTCTTCCCATTTTTGATTTCCCATCGATTGCATGTCCTCCACCATATGCACTTTCTTGGTTTGATTTTCCTTGAGCATCTTTGTCAATACATCAACATTAGTGGCGAGACCGGCAATTACTTGGTCTCTCTCTTGATTCTCTTTGATCATGTTTGCCAGATTAGGAGTGCCATAAGAAATTCCCCCACTTGTATCTTCCGAATTCCAAGCTTGATTGTGCTTAGCCATCTTGTCTAGAATTTGCGTAATTCTAGCAAATGACTTATCCATGAAAGACCCATCCGCGGCATTCTTGGCAGTTGACTGGGAGAGTGGTACCAGTCCCATGTAAAAAATTTCCACCAAAATGTTGTCCCGGAACCCATGGTTCGGTGATCTCACAAGATACAACTTGAATCGGTCCCATGCTTCATGTAAGTGTTCCCCCGACATTTGCTTGAAGAAGAATATTTTGTCTCTAAGATCATATTTCTTGCTATCCGGGAACCACTTTGACAAAAAGGCTCGGACCAGCTCCGGCCATGTAGTGATGGTGTGAGGAGATAAGTTGTGAAGCCATTTCCTTGCCTCTCCCGCTAATGAGTATTTGAACACCCGCAACCTCAAGGCGTCATCCGATACATTGGTCTGTTTGTGCATGGCACACACACCCAAGAAATTCCTTAGGTGTTGCGTGGGATCATCATAAGTTGAATTGTGAAATAATCCTTCTGCCTTAAGCATCAGTATCATTCCATGGTCCACTTTAAATGTTGAAGCACCAACTACCGGTGGAAGTATGTCATTGGAATCGCCGATGTATTCGTCAATATCGACGAAAGGATTTTCCTCTTCATCATAATTATCGGCCATTGTGACCTGGGACAACAAAACTAGCAACTTGTGATGGAATAGAAAAAGATATAAAGTAAAGTACACACTACTAGTAATTTCAAAACCGTATTCCCCGGCAACGGCGCCAAACTTTGATACGCTCAAATTACACTTTAAAATAGTGTAAAGCGGTCGGAGTCAAATATAATAACCCAACGAGGTTGGGGTCGAATCCCACAGGGAATAGGTGTGAAAATATTACTTTGATAGTGTGATTCTTAACTCAAATCGTAATTCTATTCCTTTAGTAAATAGGGAGATGGGGGTTGGTTGTGTAGTAAACTAATAGAAGTAGTAGCACTGAGATTTACTTAAAAGTATAGTTAATAGGATTAGGTGAACCAAGGTTGTGTCCCCTTTTAATGACGTGTAATGCAAATGGGTATTAATATGATATATTTCTAATGGGATGTTCTTGATATGCAATTGATTTCTAGATGGCTACCCAATATTTTCCAATAATAAAGTAGTATTTCCTCTTTTATAATTTTCCCAAATATAGAAGAGTTACAATGAAATCCAAATCACTATATGCCAAATAGAACCATCTTATCCCTAAGTGATTCTATTAAACAAGGTTTAAAGCCTTGAGTCTTTGTTATTTACTCTTACCAATTCTAACCCACTTTTCCAAGTTAAGAAAGAATTATGGCATAAGTCAATGTTTGCAACCACTAACAAGAAATGTATAATGAAGAGTAAATAAATATCAACAACCCATTATGCATATATTCAATGTTAAATACCCAAATACATAACACCTATTTAGGGTCCACAACCTTAGTAGTTAAGGCTAGCTACTCATAATAAATGATAAAACGCTACGAGTATTAAGTGTCATGAATGCTTACAAAACCAAGAATGAAGTATTATAATGCTTCCAAAAAGAAGAGAATATTCTAATAGGGGAATGTTCTTCAAAACCTGGACAAGAATGACCCACAAAACCCAAGTAAATCCTTTTATAGTGGGCCAAAGGTCGGGTGTGTCACACACAAAAATACCCCTGCAGGCAGGTTATGCGATCGTATTCCTGTCGCACATCAGGAATGCGGATCGCATCCTTCTTGTTCTCATCGCATAACTAAACCCTAGTTTCCTGGTCGTCACCGCATTGTTGTTTTGCGTTTCGCATTGTTGATGTGTGACCGCATATTAACATCGCATTCTTGGTGCAGCTTTATGTATCAGAGATTCTACGGTTAAGTATGCGGTTCGCATGTGAGTTATTTGATCGCATACTCGACCGCATTTTAGCCCTTGAGATTGGCCCATCTTTTCTGTTGCGATATGCGATCCCAGGGTGAACAATGCGTTTCGCATGTGAGTTATGCGATCGTATACTCGACCGCATTTTATCCCTTGAGATTGGCCCATCTTTTCTGTTGCGGTCTGCGATCCCTGGGTGAACAATGCGTTTCGCATTTGAGTTATGCGTCGCTCTCTTTTCAGATATGCGATCGCATTAGTGTTGCTCCCCTCACTTTTTAGCTTCTTTGCTTTCTTTTCATGGTCTTGAGTATTTACATCTCATGCACTGCAAAATGTCAAAATTCTATAAGTATAAAAGGCCAATGCTCTTGAAACAAACGATAATTTAAGTAATTTGGTATTAAATGTGCCGAAATTCTCCGGCACATCAGCCAACAGGAGGCGGCCTCATCTCTAAGAACACACCAATTCCTGCAACAGGGAAGTTAGGTCCTATGAAGAAAGGTATCTCTTAAAAGGGAAGAAGTATGATTAAAACATATACCATGGTGCTTCGCCTCCCACTTGCCCCTCGACAGGTCCATCAACTTGCGTTTATCGTATGTCAAGGTAGCTGCAAGTTTGCGAGCCCAGTCCAGGAGGTCGAGGACCGCATCAGACATCCATGGGACCACTGAAAGAAAGGAAAGGGTTCAGTCAACCGATGCATAGAAGAATTAATAAAAGGAATATGAAGCATCATATTTTACTCACGTGTGAAGTTCCATTTCTCGAGGAACGGCAAGAACTCTGAAGGAATGATGTCAATGGTCCTAACTCTTATGAATCGGCTCATCTAGCCCCGATCCCTGCTCTCGTCGTTGCTCGCAAACAAAGATTTGGTGGCCCCGCATTGGAGCTCGATTAGACCTAGGAAATGCTGAGGCCGATATAATCGAATGAGGTGGCTGAGAGTGAATTCGATCCCGGCCTTGCCAACGAAAACCTCATCATCAGCACGATCCTCCAGAAAGACGGATGGATCTGGGCCAGGGTATGTTTTTACCTTTGTCAGAACTCGATCACGAGAGGGTCGAGGGGGCCTAATGTAAAACGGTATGTGTACACTGTCAGGAATCCCTCGACGTAGGTTGTAATATCCTCTTCACTAGAGGGTATTTGAAGAACGACCTCCCCCCCTCCCACATCCGCACTCTATCCTCATAGCATCGAGGTGTCTCTCGATTGATCTTCTATACTTCATGGTGTTTTCTCGATGACCAGCAACATTGGGAGGTTTCTCTTTTGTAAAGTCTTTCTGCAAGGTAAATTTACTCGGAATAATCTCATTCAGAGTCGGCGGTTTGCCGGTGGCCGTACGGGAAGAAGAAGTAGAGGTTCCTTCTTTCTGAGAAACGGTTTTGGAGCTTTTTTTCTTTTTGAGGAACCACTTTAGATGTTTTAGCCATGGTTTCTTTAGGGTAAGAAGGAGGAGATGAAAACACTGACACAATTTTAGGCTAACACGGCAACATAAGTGGTGGAGAAGGGTGAGTTTGTAGAGGAAGATAGTGGCCGCAGAATGATAAAGTTCTTAATGAAGGGAAGAAAGCAAGTATATATAAGAGAAAACGACGAATGTTCATTAACGTTAATGGTCAACCGGCTCTGACGAGCAATTATGACTTTTTGGGGAAGAGAACCAACGGATCACTTCATTCGCTTCAACTCCCGCGTCATAGGGACAATGTCATAACACAACACATCGAAGAGTCAAATAATTCAAATAGTTTCTTACCATTTCATTCTGTGAAACGCGGGGACTAGATGTATACATTCAATACCGGGGACCCCAATATCGGGACCTCTATGGCATGCGAGGCCCGATCTCGAGAGGCCCGAAGTATAGTCTGAAGTTTGACCTCGAAGTGCATACCTTGAGAAAGTATGTCGAAGGCCTATCACAGCCTACCCCAGAGTAGAATGAAATCGATGACCATCATGGAAATGCGGTAATTTCCCAAGAACACGTGGTCAAAGCTGATAATGTTTGCAAAGACAATACAAGTCTGTACAAGGCCGTTACTCAGCTGGACCAATAGCATTTCTCTGACGGAATTAGACATGTACTATGTTGGGATTCACCCCTCCTATATAAAGGGGACCCCAATCATTCTTGTGAAACAGACAACATTTACTGCAATAGAACATTCTTTGCATTTTCGTGCTCAACACTGTCTTCCGGCTTTATTGTTCTTCATTTATTGCTATTATTGGACCTCGAGGTCCCCAACTCCAGTAGGCTCGAGGCCCCAGTTTTGTGTCAAGGAGTGGTTTGGCTATCACATTCTCTTTACCTACACATATCATTTCTTGGCGATTTAATAGTATTGGAATAAATCACATATTTTTATAACCACAAATCAAATATAATTGTTAAACCCATTTTCAAGGTAAACATTGACTATAAGAAAAATAATATCCATGAGAAGAATCAGGAGAGAGTAAAGTTCCATGCCTCCAACAAAACCACAATCTTGTAAAACTCTCCAAAAAATGCACACTTTAATTGTATAACCATGTTTCATAAGAAGATACAAATCATACTCTGTAATTCAAAGAAAGACACTTTACCACAATAAGAAACAACTCTAAAATTTAACCCGGAGTATCCACATACTTTCCAACACCAACTTCACATGAAAACTTAAGAGATAGGCCAAGTTCATCATGAATCGTCATACAAATAATATCAAAATACTCAAACTGATGCATCATTACCTCAATGCCCTTAGATGAACACAAGATAAGCATAAGCCAAATGTACATACCAATCTTGCTTTTGGGCAAAAGAAAAAGCTCGTGACCAATTATATGCCGAAGTGTTAGTTCAAGGCATTACTTACCCTAAGAAACTTTCTCTTATTGATCCTTCACAAAATAATCAATAAAGTTTTTTTTTGCTCACAATGATCATTTAAAACACCAAAATAAACATTCTTACCTTTTCTCAAATAAGCATTAGTAAAATCTAACGAGAATGTTCTTTCAAAAGTAGAAATAAGATAAGTAAAGCAATTAATACTTGTGCTAGCATCTAAAACTTTGCTTTCCTTTTTTACTCTCAACTAAATCACCATATTCAAAGTTGCCCATTTCATCATAAAAGTTGAATCTTTCTTCCAAAGGTATGGAAATACAATCAAATTATTCATCAACACATTCTTCTTGACTCATTTCTTTATAAAGATCAAAACTTTCTTCCAACAAAGTTAAAGTAGAGTCAAAAGAATCATCACATTCATCATCCCATAAAGGTGGACTATCATACGACTCAACATCACTCACATCGCTAGCTAAAAAGTCATTACACAAAGAGATAGAAACATCCAACAATACACACGAACTCTTAACTAGTTGCAAGCCACATTTATCTTTCACATCAAAAGATAACGAAATATCAAACTCACCAATATCATAGTTATCTCAAACTCAAAGTGTCACCACAATCAACTAAAGTATCATGACAAGAAGGATATGCTATTTTACCTTGAAGAGCTTCCAAAGTATTTTCTTTACCTTGAACTTTCTCACTTAATTTGAAAAGTTCTCTTGAAAAGGTAGCTTGATCTTCTTCCAAGATCTTCCAAGTAGAAGGAACTTCACTTGATGGATCCTTTCCAAAAGTCCCTGCACATGATACAAAACAACTAGAGAAAGAAGAAAGGTTAATGGCATTAGAATAAGGAAAATCCTCACTCTCTTTTTGTTTTCCCTCTTTGTTTTCTCTCGTTTTCTTTCAAGTTCTTTACTCGTTTCTTGTGACAACTCACTCACTTCACTCCACACTTTCTGTCCTTTTCCACTCTAGAGTTGTCACTTTTCTCTCCCTCACTTATCTCTTTCTTTTGTCTCTCATCCTTACTTTTTCTCTTTGTATTTTTCAAGGATGTTCTCAAACTCATTTGGCCTCTTCCGCTTTGGTTCACTTCACCCCCCTATATTCGTCATTTAAAACTTGTTGGATGGTATCCAACTCATTCAATGCGGACTCGTAATAATGTTGAAAAAGTGGGTTGTTGATCATTCGAGGTTCTTGAGGTGGTATGGGTGGCGGAGGAGGGAGGTTGTCCCTCTTTGGTGGTGCTTGATGCATATGTTGTGGATATAGAGTTAGTGATGGTCTAGGTTGTGGTGAAGGTTGCTAAGGTTGTTGTTGATGTACTTGTGGTGGTTGAAGTGTGGTTGGGGGTTGTAGTTGGTGTTGGTAGTGGAGTGGTGGATAAGTGTAAAGTGCATTGTTAAAAAACATCAAAGGGTGCAATTTGTCTTGGCATAATATAAGCATCATAATCTCCACATGGACTAAGAGAAGGACTTGTGAATTGATTTGCACTACAAACTCCATATCTAATATCTTGCCTTGCCACCAACTTATCCTCAAAGTATTTAGGAATGAAAGAATGCTCTCTTCCATTTATAATAACCACATAGCCATTCCACTTTACATCAATTGAAAGATTATGGTCAAGAAACCAAAGTTTTCCCAATCATACATGGCAATACTTCATAGGGTATAAATCACACCAAACCACTTATTTAAATTTTTTTTTCTCTAGTTATAGTAACCATCACTCCTCTATCAACTCACTCACCCCAACATCTATAAGGCGACTCCCTTGGAATACAACTCAATCCCTAACCATTCAACAAAGGAATAGGCAACAAAGTTGGTCGCATAGTGATCACTTATAGAAATCAAGAAACCATCATAGCCTTCTACATTCCCTACATAATGTCACAAATTTTTCTTTTTCCCACTTTCATCATAAATGATTTCAACACTTGGAGAAGCACAGTTAGTTTCATAAGTGTAACGACCCAACCGGTCGTTTTGAGAATTTAAACTCCGTTCGGTGGCGTAAGGTCATGAGAAGATTAACATTATGTATAACGACCTGTGTGCGTGGTTAGATTCAGTTACCGGATAATCCGGAGTCAAATTGGAAGAAAAGAATTTAACTTTTTAAAGCTTAAGTGATTGAAGTTGACCGGAGGTTTGACTTTTGTGTGAACGGCCTCAGAATGAATTTTGGTTAATGTCAATAGCTTCATATGATGAATTTGGATTTAGGCGTGCGTCCGAAATTGGATTTGGAGGTCCGTAGAGTGTTTTGAGGTAATTTGGCGAAAGTTAGAATTTCGGCGATTTCTACCCGATATGTGAAATTTTGATATCGGACTCGGATTGGAATTCTGGGAATGGATGTAGGTCCTTTGTGTTATTTGTTACTTGTCTGCAAAAAACTCACGTCATTCCGTGTTGAATTGATAAGTTTCGACGCGAGTTTTGATATTTGAAGTTTTGGAAAATTTATAAGTTTGATTTTTGATTTGATTCATCATTTTAGTGTTATTTTATGTGTTTAGAAACCTCGAGCGAGTCCGTTCTAGGTTATATGAGTTGTTTGTGTGATTGGATGGGGTCCCGGGGGCCTCGGGTGCATTTCAGATGAGTTTCGGGTCATTTTTCTCTATGTTTGAACTACTATAATATGACTTCTGGTTTCCTTCTATGCGATCGCATAGGAGTAGTCGCGATCGTATAGTGTTGCCTTAATCCGACCATTTTTCCTTCATCGCGATCGCACTATCTGATCCGCGATCGCATAGCTCTACCAGTGATACCCTCCGCGTTCGCTTCCTGTCATTAGCGATCGCACAGTAGGGAATGGGGCTGGGGGCAATCTTCTTCACGATCGCATGTGGGCAGCTGCGTTCGCATATCACCTGGGCAGTAGCCACATTTTATTCAATGCGATCGCATCTTTCTCTTCACGATCGCATAGTACTCTTTTGGCCAGCAGCATTTTCTCCTACGCGATCGCATCCTTGTGTCCGCGATCGCAATTCTCAAATACCTGGGCAGAACAATTTATAATCTCAAAATCGGGGTTTCACCATTTTTTACATATTTTGACTTCTAGAACTCGGTTTTGGGTGATTCTTTGAGGTTTTTTACACAAATCGAACGGGTAAGTGTTATTCCCCTAGAATTAAATATATTCCATGAAGTAGTTCTTTATTTTATCATTTAATTTGTGTTTTGGGTTGAGGAAATTGTGGGATTTGAAAGAAAACTTCCAAATGAAAAATCATGGTTTGAAGGACCAAATAACATCGGAATTTGATAAATTTAGTATGGGTGAACTCGTATCGGAATGGGTAATCGGATTTTGTAAAATTTGTCAGGTTCCGAGGTGCGGGCCCTGGGGGTCGACTTTTGGGTCGATTTTCATAATTTTGTAAACATTGGAACTTTATTATTCAGAATCATTCCTTATACGTTTTATGTGTATTTTGAAAATTTTTTAGTTGATTTTGAGCCGTCCGGAGGTCTTTGTGCCTGAGAAGTTCATTTTTAGAGTACCGGGTTGTCGTATTTGAGGTAAGTATCTTGCCAAACCTTGTGTGTGGGAACTACCCCTTAGGATTGGGTCTTCCTTGTTGATTGTAGTTCGTGTATGCTAGGTGACGAGTGCGTACTCGGACTTATTTGCAAATAGATTGGTCGTTTAAGATTTGTAGGTTTTTATGTTACCTGTGTATGAATTGTAATTGTTACATTTGAGTCTTTGGTTGTTAATTTCATCCATTCCTGCTTAAATTAGAATTACTTGCTTTTGGATTTCTTTGTTTGCTATTTGATCTTAATTGACTTAACTGAATATTTTACTGCTTTTTTCATCATGCTATATTTTCTTCCTAAAACTGCCAAATTGACTATATTAGTATAACCTAGCTTTATAGTTGTTTAGCCGTAGTTGGGGCATCCGTTCGTTGGTGTCAAGCATGCCCTTGAGTCTTACATTGTGATTTATATGATTTTTTCCCTTAAGTGCTACTTAGGTCTAGTTGATAAACATTTATGTTGTTCATGTTTTCTAGATGTTGCCTATTACTCGGCCTTTGTTCAAGCTTAGTCTTATTCCGTGAAGTTAACTGTTTAGGTGAGATTGGTTATAGATGTTTCCCTTGCTGGGAGATGGCCCCGTGTGAGGCTTTGTATGGTAGGCGGTGTCGGTCGCCAGTTGGATGGTTTGAGCCGGGAGAGGCTAGATTGTTGGGTTCTGTGTTAGTCCAGGATGCCTTGGACAAGGTGAAATTCATTCAGGATAGACTTTGTACAGCTTAGCCCAGTAAGAAGAGTTATGCGGATCGCAGAGCTCGATATTTGGAATTTATGCTAAGAGACCGGGTATTTCTTCGAGTGTCGCCCATGAAGGGCGTGATGAGGTTCGGAAAGAAGGGAAAGTTGAGCCCTAAGTACATTGATCCATTTGAGATTCTGGATAGGGTAGGGGAGGTGGCCTACAGACTTGCCTTGCCACCGAGTTTATAAGTCGTGCACCATGTGTTTTACGTATCTATGCTTTAGAGGTATATTGCGGATACCTCTCATGTTTTTGACTTCAGTGGTGTCCAGTTGGAGAAGGATTTGTCTTACGAGGAGGAGCCGGTAGCCATATTGGCTCGGCATGTTTGTCAGCTGAGATCGAAGAGTTATCCTTCGGTCCGTGTTCAGTGGAGAGGTCAGCCTATTGAGGCAGCGACCTGGGAGTCAGAGTCCGATATGCGGAGCCGATATCCCCATCTTTTCCCCGGTTCAGGTACGTTTCTATGTCCGTTCGAGTATGAACGTTTCTTTTAGAGGTGGAGATTGTGATGACCCAAAAGCTCATCATGTGTAATTGTTAACTAAATCTGTGTTTCGAGGCCCTGAAAGCCTCCGTTTATCTCACCTCAATATGCGTGCGCAGCCAGGGCGCGTAGCCGGGGAGCCTTTAGGTGGAAAAATTGATAAATGTTGAATTTATGATGATTATTTGAATACAGTTGACTTTGGTCAACAATATTGGTAAACGGACCCGGACCCAGACCCGTGATTCGACGGTCCCGGAGGTTCTATAGGAAAATACGGGACCTGGGCGTATGCCCGGAATCAAATTCTGAGTACCCAAGTCCAAGAAATGAATTTTTAAAGAAAATTGTTTTCTGAAAAAGATAAAGGCTTTTGAAAATTAAATTTGATGTGAAACCTATGTGATCGGGCCCGTATTGTGGTTCCGGAGCCCAGAACAGGTTCAATATGTTTATTATGAGTTATCTGTGTAATTTGGTAAGAAACAGACTAATTGTGACATGATTCGGGCTAAAAGTGGAAAATATGAGAGTTTAAGATGTTGTGAAATACAATAATGATTTCGAGGCCTAATTCATTGTGTTTGATGTTATTTTGGTAGAGTAGCTGCACAAGTTAGTCCGTAGGATGTTTTCAAACTTGTGTGTATAATTGGTGTTGATCCACGAGGGTTCGAGGGAAGTTTCGCGTAGGTTCCGGGGTGTTTTTAGGCTTAAAAACCCAGTAGTTGCAGATCAGAGGGGGTCAAGTCTCTGAACCTGTAGCGCGGTCCGCGGTCGACCTTTCGCGGTCCGCGGAGGACCTTCGCGGCCGCGGTCGCCATAGCGCGGACTGCGGTGGGGGACTTCAGAGAGGTTCCAGTAGTCGAGGCCTTCGCGGCCGCGGTCACCCTAGCACGGTCCGCGGTGGAACCTTCGCAGCCGCGGTTGCCCTAGTGCGATCCGCGCTGGGGGCCTAGGAGGGATAAACGGGATTTTCAGTTATTTTATATTTTTCAAAACCCTAAAACATAAGAGGCGGTTTTCTAAACACTCTTTCTTCTCCAAAACATTGGTAAGTGATTTCTAACTCATTTTTTTTACTTCTTAACTTCTTTTTACAAGATTTCATCCTAGAATCTAGGGTTTTCATGGGGGAATGTGGAATTTTGGGTAAAACTTAAGAATATTGAAATTTGGGGATTTAGACCTAAATTTGGGGTCGGATTCCAAAACTAATTACATACCCGGGCTCGGGGGTGAATGAGTAATCGTGTTTTGGTCCGAATTTCGGGTTAGGACCATGCGGGCCCGCGGTCGATTTTTTACTTTTGGGGAAAAACCTTAGAAAACTCATTTCTATGCATTAGAACTTATTCATTTAGCATTTATTGATATAACTAAGTAACTTGTGGCTATATACGAGCGAGTTGGTGGTGGAATCAAGAGGTAAAGTGGTAGTAGAGGCTTGATTTGTGTTCGTGGCATCAAGGTAAGTGTTTTGCTCAACTTTAGCTTGAGGGAATAGGTGTTGAGTCGTATGTGCTACTTGTTTCAATCATGTTCAATTTATAGGTGAGGTGACGAGTACCTATACATTGTGTGTCAAGCATGCCCGTGAGTCGGTTTTGGTGTATTACATGTTATTGCTTCGATATTCATTGTGTTATGAAGTAGATTCATTTTGGAAGTTGTTAAATTGTTGAGAATACTTGATTAAGGATTTGTGATAAGTTGTTTCAGTTGAGGAGTGATTTTATTAAGTTATATACTCGTATGAGATTGGCTATAGCTGAGTCCCTTGCCGGGCGGTATTATTTTTGGTTGTTATCCCCTTGCTAGGTGCTTATGAGTTGTACTTCCTACTGTTGATTTCCTTTCTAAGTTGTTGTTTGATGTTGATTGGGTGAGGAAGAGTGTAAAGCACGAAGGGTGATGACGTGCCATGATTTTACATTTAAAAGCACGAAGGAACATGCCGTGCTCTTTTATTTATTTGTTTCATTGTGAGGACAAGAGTAAAAGCACAAAGGGTGATGTCGTGCCATGGTTTTACATTTAAACGCACGAAGGACATGCCGTGTCCTTTTATTTATTGCATTGTGAGGACGAGAGTAAAAGCACGAAGGGTGATGTCGTGTACTTGTTTTGGTGAGGATGAGAGTAAAGCACGAAGGGTGATGCCGTGTACATATTTTTTGTGTTGTTATTTCCTGTTGACTTTTATTCTCTTATATTGTTGCTTTGCTCAGATATTCATTACTGTTCTTTGTTGTTTTCCCCATTAATTGTCCTCTGTCCTATCGTACTTAACTATTATTTCCCCTTACCTCCCTGTTATATATTGTAGAATTGTGCAGGTATTTTGTTGTTGTCGTGTCTAGCCTCGTCACTACTTTGCCAAGGTTAGGCTCGACATTTACTCAGTACATGGGGTCGATTGTACTGATACTACACTTGCACTTCTCTATGTTGTGCAGATTTCGGAACCGGACCCAGTGGGCAGTGATAGAGGGAGTATCCTTCAGTCCACGTAGGCGACACTGAGGTAGTCCTGCAGACATTTGTGGGCCTTGGCGTCACCTCTTCTATCTCTCCTTTCCTGTCTTTACATGTAATTCCGAGACAGTTGTTCCATTTATATTCAGACTCATGTATGTAGTGAATCTTAGATAGTCCGTGAAAGTTGTGACTCCAGTTTTTGGGCAGATTAATATGGGCGTTGGTGTAGTATTGTTCAAATCAAATATTAGTATTTCATTTGTTCCGCACTTTGTATTTAAATGCTCTTGATTATCATTGTTAATGGCTAGGTAATAAAGGAATAAATTACAAATACTGTAAACGTTGGCTTGTCTAGCGGGTTCAACGTTAGACGCCATCACGGCCTTGACGGTGGGATTTCGGGTCGTGACAATTAACTAGTATTGGAATAAATCAAATATTTTAATAACCACGAATCAAATATAATTGTTAAACCCATTTTCAAGGTAAACATTGACTACAAGAAAAATAATATCCATGAGAAGAATCAGGAGAGAGTAAAGTTCCATGCCTCCAAAAAAACCACATTCTTGTAAATTTCTCCACAAAATGCACACTTTAATTGTATAACCAAGTTTCATAAGAAGAAATACAAATCATACTTTTCAAACCAAAGAAAGACACTTTACCACAATAAGAAACAACTCTAAAAAATAAAATTTAACCCAGAGTATCTAGATACTTTCCAACACCAACTTCACAGGGAAACTTAAGAGATATATCAAGTTCATCATGAATCATCATACAAATAATATCAAAATATTCAAAGTTATACATCTTTACCTCAATGGCCTTAGATGAACACAAGATAAGCATAAGCCAAATGTACATACCAATCTTGCTTTTGGGTAAAAGAAAAAGCTCGTGACAAATAATATGCCGAAGTCTTAGTTCAAGGCTTTACTTACCCTAAGAAACTTTCTCTTATTGATCCTTCAAAAAATAATCAATAAAGTTTCTTTTTGCTCGCAATGATCATTCAAAACACCAAAAGAAACATTCTTACCTTTTCTCAAAGAAGCATTAGTAAAATCTAACGAGAATGTTCTTTCAAAAGTAGAAATAAGATAAGTAAAGAAATTAATACTAGTGCTAGCATCTAAAACTTTTCTTTCCTTTCTACTCTCAACTAAATCACCATATTCAAAGTTGCCCATTTCATCATAAAAGTTGAATCTTTCTTCCAAACGAATGGAAATACAATCAAATTATTCATCAACACATTCTTCTTGACTCATTTCTTTATAAATATCACAACTTTCTTCCAACAAAGTTAAAGTAGATTCAAAAGAATCATCACATTCATCATCCCATAAAGGTGGACTATCATACGACTCAACATCACTAACATCGCTAGCTAAAGAGTCATTACATAAAGAGATAGAAGCATCCAACAATACACACGAACTCTTAACTAGTTGCAAGCCACATTTATCTTTCACATCAAAAGATAACGAAATATCAAACTCACCAATATCATAGTTATCTTCCAAACTCAAAGTGTCACAACAATCAACTAAAATATCATGACAAGAAGGATATGCTATTTTATCTTGAAGCGCTTACAAAGTATTTTCTTTACCTTGAACTTTCTCACTTAATTTGAAAAGTTCTTTTGAAAAGGTAGCTTGATCTTCTTCCAAGCTCTTCCAAGTAGAAGGAACTTCACCTGATGGCTCCTTACCAAAAGTCCTTGCACATGATACAAAACAACTAGAGAAAGAAGAAAGGTTAATGGCATTAGAATAAGGAAAATCCTCACTCTCTTTTTGTTTTCCCTCTTTCTTTTCTCTCATTTTGTTTCAAGTTCTTTACTCGTTTCTTGTGACAACTCACTCACTTCACTCCACACTTTCTCTCCATTTCCACTCTAGAGTTGCCGCTTTTCTCTCCCTCACTTCTCTCTTTCTTTTGTCTCTCGTCCTTACTTTTTCTCTTTGCATTTTTCAAGGATGTTCTCAAACTCATTTGGCCTCTTCCACTTTGGTTCACTTCACCCCCCCTATATTCGTCATTTAATACTTGTTGGATGGTGTCCAACTCATTCAAGGCAGTCTCGTGATCATGTTGAAAAAGTGGGTTGTTGATCATTCGAGGCTCTTGAGGTGGTATGGGTGGCGGAGGAGTGAGGTTGTCCCTCTTTGGTGGTGCTTGATGCATATGTTGTGGATATAGAGTTAGTGATGGTCTAGGTTGTGGTGAAGGTTGATAAGGTTGTAGTTGATATACTTGTGGTGGTTGAAGTGTGGTTGGGGGTTGTAGTTGGTGTTGGTAGTGGAGTGGTGGATAAGTGTAAAGTGCATTGTAAAAAAACATCAAAGGGTGCAATTTGTCTTAGCATAGTATAACCATCATAATCTCCACATGGACTAAGAGAAGGACTTGTGAATTGATTTGCACTACAAACTCCATATCCAATATCTTGCCTTGCCACCAATTTATCCTCAAAGTATTGAGGAATGAAAGAATGCTCTCTTCTATTTAGATCAACCACATAGCCATTCAACTATACATCAATTGAAAGATTATGGTCAAGAAACCAATGTTTTCCCAATTGTACATGGAAATACTTCATAGGGTATACATCACACCAAACCACTTCTTTAAAGTTTTTTTTCCTCTAGTTATAGTAACCATCACTCCTCTATCAACCTGCTCACCCCAACATCTATAAGGTGACTCCCTTGGAATACAACTCAATCCTTAACCATTCAACAAAGGAAGAAGAAATAAAATTGGTCGCATAGCGATTACTTATAGCAATCAAGAAAACATCATAGCCTTCTACATTCCCTACATAATGTCACAATTTTTTCTTTTTCCCACTTTCATCATAAAAGATTTCAACACTTGGAGAAGCACAATTAATTTCCATAAGTGCAACGACCCAACAAGTCGTTTTGAGAATTTAAGCTCCGTTCGGTGGCGTAAGGTCATGAACAGATTCACATTATGTTTATCGACATGTGTGCATGGTTAGATTCAGTTACCGGATAATCCGGAGTCGAATTGGAAGAAAATAATTTCAGTTTTTGAAGCTTAAGTGATGGAAGTTGACCGGAGGTTTGACTTTTGTGTGAACGGCCTCGGAATGAATTTTTGTTAATGACAACAGCTTTGTATGGTGATTTTGGACTTAGACGTGCGTCCGGAATTGGATTGGAGGTCCGCAGAGTGATTTGAGGTAATTTTTGTGAAAGTTAGAATTTCGGCAATTTCTACCAAATAGGTGAAATTTTGATATCGGACTCGGATTGGAATTTCGGGAATGGCTTTAGGTCCTTTGTGTTATTTGTGACTTTTCTGCAAAATGTCACGTCATTCCGGATTGAATTGATAAGTTTCGACGTGAGTATTGATATTTGAAGTTTTGGAAAATTCATAAGTTTGATTTTTGGTTGGATTCGTCATTTAAGTGTTATTTTATGTGTTTTGAAACCTCGAGCGAGTCTGTTCTAGGTTATATGACTTTTTTGTGTGATTAGACGGGGGCCTCGGGTGCATTTCAGATGGGTTTCGGGTCATGTTTCTTTATGTTTGAACTGCTGAAAATATGACTTCTGGTTTCTTTCTATGCGATCGCATAGGACTAGTCGCGATCGCATAGTGTTGCCTTAATTCGACAATTTTTCCTTCATCGCAATCGCACTACCTGGTCCGCGATTGCATAGCTCTACCAGTGATACCCTCCGCATTCGCTTCCTGTCATTTGCAATCACACAGTAAGGAATGGGGCTGGGGGCAATCTTCTTTGCGATCGCATGTGGGCAGCTGCGTTTGCATAGCACATGGGCAGTGGCCACATTTTATTCAATGCGATCGCATCTTTCTCTTCGCGATCGCATAGTAGTCTTTTGGCCAGCAGCATTTTCTCCTATGTGATCGCATCCTTGTGTCCGCGATCGCAATGCTCAAATACCTGGGCAGAACAATTTATAATCTCAAAATCGGGGTTTCACCATTTTTAACATATTTTGACTTCTAGAACTCAGTTTTGGGCGATTCTTTGAGGGTGTTTCACACAAATCGAACAGGTAAGTGTTGTTCCACTATAATTAAATATATTCCATGAAGTAGTTCTTTATTTTAACATTTAATTTGTGTTTTGTGTTGAGGAAATTGTGGGATTTGAAAGACAACTTCCAAATGAAAAATCATGGTTTGAAGGACAAAATAACATCGGAATTTGATAAATTAGTATGGGTGAACTCGTATCGGAATGGGTAATCATATTTTGTAAAATTTGTCGGGTTCCAAGGTGCGGGCCAGGGGGGTCGACTTTTGGGTCGATTTTCCTAATTTTGTAAAGATTGGAACTTTATTATTCGGAATAATTCCTTATACGTTTTATGTGTATTTTGAAGTTGTTTTAGTTGATTTTGAGCCGTCCAGAGGTCTTTCCGCCCGAGAAGTTCATTTTTTTAGTACCTGGTTGTCGTATGTGAGGTAAGTATCTTGCCTAACCTTGTGTGGGGGAACTACCCCTTAGGATTAAGTCTTCCTTGTTGATTGTAGTCAGTGTATGCAAGGTGACGAGTGCATACTTGGACTTATTTGCAAATAGATTGGCCGTTTAAGATTTGTAGGTTTTTATGTTACATGTGTTTGAATTGTAATTGTTACTTTTGAGTCTTTGGTTATTAATTTCATCATTTCCTGCTTAAATTAGAATTACTTGCTTTTTGATTCCTTCGTTGGCTATTTGATCTTAATTGGCTTAACCGAATATTTTACCGCTTTTATCATCATGCTATATTTTCTTCCTAAAACTGCCAAATTGACTATATTAGTGTTACCTAGCTTTATAGTTGTTTAGCCGTAGTTGGGACATCCGTTCGTTGGTGTCAAGCATGCCCGTAAGTCTTACATTGTGATTTATATGATGTTTTCCCTTAGGTGCTACTTAGGTCTAGTTGATAAACATTTATGTTGTTGATGTTTTCTAGATGTTGCCAATTACTCGGTCTTTGTTTAAGCTGAGTTTTATTCTGTGAAGTTAATTGTTTAGGTGAGATTGGTTATAGTTGTTTCCCTTGTCGGGACCGTGTGGTTTCTCTTATTATTCCTGTTGTTGATGATGTTGTTTGCCTTGTTCACTCCCTTGCCGGGATGTTATGGTTTCTTTTACTCTTTATGCTGTTAATGATATTGTTTGTATTGTTGACTCCCTTGCCATGATGTTGTGATTTATGGTTCATATTGTTGATTTTCCTTGCTAAACTGCTCGACTGATAACTGTTGTTGTAGGAAAACACAGCTCAGGGCAAGAACCAATCCCACGAACCTCCAAATTCAATGACACACGCCTGCAACATATCCTCCAAAACCTGAATGGTACGCTCGGATTGCCCGTCCGTCTGATGATGAAACGCTGTGCTTAAATCAACCCGTGTGCCCAACTCACGCTGAAACACTCTCCAGAAATGGGAGGTAAACTGAGTACCTCGGTGTGAAATAATGGATACAGGCACACCATGCAATCGAACGATCTCTCTCATATAGATCTTTGCTAACTTCTCCGCTGAATACGAAACTGATACAGGAATGAAGTGTGTTGACTTGGTCAGCCTATCCACAATAACCCACACCGCATCAAACATCCTCTGAGTCCGTGGGAGCCCAACTACGAAATACATGGTGATACGCTCCCACTTCCACTCGGGTAGCTCCATCAAACCACTGGGTCTCTGGTGCTTATACTTAACCTGCTGACAGTTCAAGCACCGTGCTACATATGCTATAATATCCTTATTCATCATCCGCCAACAATAATGCTAGCGCAAGTCCTGGTACATCTTCGCGGCGCCCGGATGAATGGAATATCGGGAACTATGGGCCTCCTATAGTATCAACTCACGAATACCATCAACATCAGGTACACAAATACGGCCTTGCATCCTCAAAACTCCCTCATCATCAACTGTGACCTGCTTGGCACCTCCATGCTGGACCGTATCTCTAAGAACACATAAATGACGATCATCATACTGCCTGGACTGAATACAATCATACAATGAGGAATGGGCCACAGTATGGGCCAATACACTGCCAGTCTCAAAAACCTCAAATATCATAAATCGATTGGCCAAAGCCTGAACATCCAAAGCAAACGGTCGCTCTTCGACTGATAGATAGGCAAGACTACCCATGCTGGCTGACTTCCATCTTAAAGCATCGGCCACTACATTGGCCTTCCCCGGATGATATAAGATGGTAATGTCATAATCCTTCAACAGCTCTAACCATCTCCTCTGCCTCATGTTCAACTCTTTGTGCTTGAACAAATACTGCAAACTCTTATGATCCGTGAACACTTCACATGGCAACCCATACAGATAATGCCTCCAAATATTCAATGCATGAACAATAAAAGCTAACTCCAAATCATGATATGGATAGTTCTTCTCGTGTACCTTCAACTGTCGTGAGGCATAAGCTATAACCTTGACATCCTGCATCAACACTGCACACAGTCCAACCCGTGAAACATCACAATACACTGTATAAGGCCCTGAACTTGTGGGCAAAACTAACACTGGTGCCGTGGTCAAAGCTATCTTGAGCTTCTGAAAGCTCGCCTCACATTCATTGGACCACTTGAACTGGGCACCCTTTTGAGTCAACCTGGTCATCGGGGCTACGATGGATGAAACGTCCTCCATAAATCGGCGATAATAACCTGCTAAGCCCAAGAAGCTCCGAGTCTCTGCAGCTGAGGTGGGTCTAGGACAATCTCTGACTGCTGAAATCTTCCTATGATCCACCTGAACGCCCTCTGCCAACACAACATGGCCTAGAAATGCCACCGAACTCAACAAGAACTCACACTTAGAAAATTTGGCATGCAATTGACTATCCCTCAGAGTCTGGAGGACGACTCGAAGGTGCTGCTTATGCTCCCCTCGGTTACGGGAGTAAATCAAAATATCATCAATGAAGACTATAATAAACGAGTCCAAATAGGGCCTGAACACCCAGTTCATCAACTCCATAAAAGCAGCGGGGGCATTTGTCAACCCAAATGACATCACCAAGAACTAATAATGCCCATACTGAGTGCAAAAGGCTGTCTTAGGGACATCAGACGCCCTAATCCTTAGCTGATGCTACCCAGATCTCAAGTTTATCTTGGAAAACACAATAGCCCCCTTTAGATGGTCGAATAAATCATCAATCCTCGACAAAGGATACTTATTCTTAATAGTAACCTTATTCAACTGCCGATAGTCAATACACATCCTCATTGAGCCATCTTTCTTCTTAACAAACAACACTGGGGCACCCCATGGGGAAACACTAGGCCTAATGAAGCCTTTATCCAACAAATCCTACAATTGATCCTTCAACTCCTTCAACTCCTACGGGGCCATAGGATACGGCGGGGTAGAAATGGGCTGAGTGCCCGGGGCCAACTCAATGCAAAAATCAATATCCCTGTCGGGTGGCATACCCGGCAGGTTAGCAGGGAATACCTCTGGAAACTCACGAACCAAGGGCACAGACTCCATAGAGGGAACCTAGGCACTAGAATCACGAACATTGGCTAATTAGGCCAAACAACCCTTCTCGACCATACGCCGAGACTTCATATATGAAATAACTCTACCGGAAGAATTACTAGGAGTCCCTCTCCACTCCAAACGAGGTACTCCTAGTAAAGCCAAGGTAACAGTCTTGGCGTGACAGTCCAGAATAGCATGGTAGGGAGATAGCCAATCCATCCCCAATATAACATCAAAGTCAACCATATCAAGAAGCAAAAGATCTACCCGAGTCTCCAAACCACCAATAACCACTAAGTATGAATGGTAGACTCGATCTACCACAATAGAATCACCCACCGGGGTAGACGCATATACAGAAGTACTCAAGGCATCACGGGGCATACTCAAATGAGGGGAAAAATATGAAGACACATAGGAAAATGTAGAACCCGGATCAAATAGAATCGAAGCATCTCGGCTGCATACTGAGACCGTACCTGTAATAACTACATCAGAGGCCTCAGCCTGGCAGGAATAACATAGCATCGGCAGAACCCCTCCAACCTGAACATCTCTGGGTCGACCTACTACGGGCTGACCTCTACATCTCGGGGCGTGTCATCCACCTCTATGAGTCCGACCTCCACCTTTGGCACCTCGACCTCCACCCCTAGGTTGCTGAGGGGGTGGGGGTGCACCTGATGCTGGAACCATGGCACGAGAACCCTGATACTAAGAACTACCAGAAGCTCGGGGGCAATACCTTGCAATGTGCCCTGAAACACCACAAGAATAATAATACCTCTACTGCTCAGGCTGCTGACTCTGGAACTGACCCTTTCGACCCGAATAACCACCCTGGAAGCTCTGAAGTGGCGGCACACTGATAGGAGCTGGTGGTGCACTGCGGGATATCTGAAGTGCCGATTGGTACGGCCTAGGAGGATGACCTCTACTGAAAGAATCTTTGCCTCCAGATGAAGCACCACTGAAACGGCCGAAATGACGAGCTCTCCTATTAGACCCCTGACAACCGCCCTGTGACAAAACCATCTCAATCCTCATGGCCACATTGGCCGCCTCCTAGAATGAAATATCCGTACCTGACTCTCTGGCCATCTGGGATCTTATAGGCTGAGCCAAACCCTCAATAAACCTCCTCACTCTCTCTCGATCCGTGGGGAGTATCATGATAGCATGTCGGGACAGAGTAATGAACCTGGTCTCGTACTGTGTAACGATCATAGATCCCTACTGGTGGCGCTCAAACTGCCTCCGGTAGTCCTCTCTCTGAGTAACGGGGAGAAAATTCCCCAAGAATAACTAGGAGAACTGAGCCCAAGTCAAAGCTGCAGACCCAGCTGGTCTGGTCAAGCAATAATCTCACCACCAGGTCTTGGTGGTACCAGAAAGACGAAATGTAGCAAAATCAACTCTATTGGACTCTACTATGTCTATGTTCCGAAGAACCTCATAACAACTGTCCAAGTAATCCTGGGGATCCTCTGATGGTCCACCAGTAAAAGTAGTAGTAAATAGCTTGGTGAATCAATCTAATATCCATAGGGCATCTGCTGACATAGTTGCTCCCTCTACTATCGGTGCCACAATGCCCGGCTAAGCTACTCCGACTGTCTGAGGTGCCAGAGTCTGGAACTGAGCGGCTAACTGCTCTGGCGTGCGAGTAGCAGGAGTCTGGGGCCCTCCCCCAACCTGAGAGACGACTGGTGCTGTAGGAAGAAGACCAGCTTGAGCCACACTCACTATATGTCCCACTAGGCGGACTAAATGGTGCTGAAGAACCGGGGTTGCAATGAACCCCTCTAGGACCTGAGCTGGTTCGACTGGAACCGTCTGAGCAGAAACCACACTAGCAAGGTCTACCTGTGGGTCCTCTGTTGGGGCTGCTTCTCTGGACTAAGCCCTTCCCCTACCTCGACCTCTAGCACGACCTCGTCCTCGGCCTCTCGTAGGAGCAGCAACAGGAGGATTGGGCTGTTGATCGGTAGATGAGAAAGCACACGTTCTCACCATCTGCGAGAGAATAGAATGGAACTCGATTAGCATTTAGAATATCAAATCGCACGACAGAGAAGAAGGAAAAGTGAAGTCATTCCAAACTTTGCAGCCTCTAGGGATAAGTACAGACGTCTCCGCACCGATCCCTCAGACTCTATCAAGTTTGTCTGTGAGTTATGAGACCTAAGCAACCTAGGGCTCTGATACCTACTTGTCACGACCCGATATCCCACCGTCAAGGTCGTGAAGGCGTCTAACGTTGAACCCGCTAGACAAGCCAATGTTTACAGTATTTGTAATCTATTCCTTTATTACCTAGCCATTAACACTGATAATCAAGGGCAGTTAAATACAAAGTGCGGAAAAAAATGAAATACTAATATTTGATTGAAAAATACTACACCAACGCCCATATTAATGTGCCTAAAAAGTGGAGTCACAACCTTCACGGACTATCTAAGATTCACTACATACATGAGTCTTAATAAAAATGGAACAACTATCTCTGAATTACATGTAAAGATAGGAAAGGAGAGATAGAAGAGGTGACGCCAAGGCCCACGAACGTCTGCGGAACTACCTCAGTGTCGCCTGCGTGGACTGAAGGATACTCCCTCTATCAATGCCCACTGCGTCCGGTTCCAAAATCTGCACAACATAGAGAAGTGTAGGTGTAGTATCAGTACAACCGACCCCGTGTACTAAGTAAGTGCCGAGCCTAACCTTGGCAAAGTAGTGACGAGTCTAGACACGACAACAACAAAATACCTGCACAGTTCTACAATATATAACAGAGAGGTAACGGGAAATAATAGTTAAGTACGACAGGACAGGGGACAATTAATGGGGAAAACAACAAAGAACAGTAATGTATATCTGAGCAAAGAAACAATATAAGAGAATAAAAGTCAACGGGAAATAACAACAACAAAAATATGTACACGGCATCACCCTTCGTGCTTTCCTCTCATCATTACCAAAACAAGTACACGACATCACCCTTCGTGCTTTTACTGTCATCCTCACAATGCAATAAATAAATAAAAGGACACGACATGTTCCTTCGTGCGTTTAAATGTAAAACTATGGCACGACATCACCCTTTGTGCTTTTACTCCCGTCCTCACATTGCAACAAATAAATAAAAGGGCACAACATGTTCCTTCGTGCTTTTAAATGTAAAATCATGGCACAACATCACCCTTCGTGCTTTTACTCTCTTCCTCATAATGCAATGAATGAAATGAATACACGGCATCACCCTTCGGGCTTTACACTCTTCCTCACCCAATCAACATCAAACAACAACTTGGCAAGGAAATCAATAGTAGGAAGTACAACTCATAAACACCCAGCAAGGGGATAACAACCAAAAATAATACCACCCGGCAAGGGACTCAGCTATAGCCAATCTCATAAGAGTATATAACTTAATAAAATCACTAATCAACTGAAACAACTTATCACAAATCCTTAATCAAGTATTCTCATTAATTGAACAACTTCCAAAATGAATCTACTTCATAACACAATGAATATCGAAGCAATAACATGTAATACACCAAAACCGACTCACGGGAATGCTCGACACACAATGTATAGGTACTCGTCACCTCACCTATACATTGAACATGATTGAAACGGGTAGCACATACGACTCAACACCTATTCCCTCAAGCTAAAGTTAGGCCAAACACTTACCTCGATGCCACGAACACAAATGAAGCCTCTACTACCGCTTTACCTCTTGATTTAACTTAATAAGTTCTAATGCATAGAAATGAGTTTTCTAAGGTTTTTCCCCAAAAGTCAAAAATAGACCCCCGAGCCCGCATGGTCCAAACCCGAAATTCCTACCAAAACCCGATTACCCATTGACCCCCGAGCCCGAGTATCTAATTAGTTTTGGAATCCGACCCCAAATTGAGGTCTAAATTGCCTAATTTCAATATTCTTAGGTTTTACCCAAAATTCCCAATTCCCCCATGAAAACCCTAGATTCTAGGATGAAATTTTGTAAAAAGAAGTTAATGAGTAAAACAAATGAGTTGGAAATCACTTACCAATGTTTGGGAGAAGAAAGGGTGTTCAGAAAATTGCCTCTTATGTTTTAGGGTTTTGAAAAATAGAAAATAACTGAAAATCACATTTATGTATACCCCTCCCAGGCCCCTACCGCGGATAGTGCTGGGGTGACCGCGGCCGCGAAGGTTCCACCGCGGACCGCGCTAGGGCGACCGCGTCCACGAAGGCCTCGACTACTGGAACCTCTCTAAACTCCCCCACCGCGGTACGCGCTAGTGCGACCGCGGCCGCGAAGGTCCAGCGCGGACCGTGATGAGTGGTGATTTTACCACTCATTTTAGCTTTTTCTCATTAGATTTTGTATTGTTAAATGATAACTTGAGGTCGTTATTAGTGTATAATTTCTCTATTTGCAGAAAAATGATGCCATGAAGTGGGTAAGGTCAAATTGGAGTGAAATTGAGCAAAAGTGAGTGAAGAAGAGAAAAGAGGGGAGCAATGGCCGAATGCGATCGCATATGCAACATGCGAATC
>ML299324.1:0-10349 GCA_005239495.1 Nicotiana undulata
CCTCCAACCCGTGTGTAAAAATGGTGAAAGAGGACAAATTTCGCGAATGCTGCCTTTTTATAGGTCTGCCTAGGCATTACCGCAACATTGGTATATTTCTTGCACCTGCGACTCCGCAGGCGCGACATTTTTAGCGCACCTGTGGAACTCACTTAAAATCCCAGACTTCGCACCTGCGGCCTCTTTATCGCAACAGCGGTACCGCAGGGGTGNACACCTGCGGCCCGAGCATCGCAGGTGCGATCACACCAGTAATAGCAGCTTCAGCTGCATTTCAAGTCCCAATTTCTCCGTTTAACGTCCGAAATCAAACCCGAGCCCCTCGGGACCCCAACCAGCAACTCTCAGAATCCCATTTCGACCCTCGGATCAAAATCTCGCCTATCAACCGGAATTCTTCAAAATACTAACTTCGCCAATTCAAGCCTAATTCTACACCGGGCATCCTAAAAATATTCTGAACACACTCCTAAGTCCCAAATCACCTAACGAAGCTATTCGAACCATAAAATCTGCATTTCGAGGTCGTTTACCAATATCGGGTTGACTTTTCCAACTCTAAAGCTCTAGTTAGAGACTAAGTGTCTCAATCCACTCTATTTTCGCTCCGAACCCGAACCAACCAACCCCAACACTTCATGAACAGTCTAACCGAGCTACTACAAGACAGAATCAAAGGAATAGATGCGTATACTGCGTAACGACGGACCGGGTCGTTACATATATAGTTTAGATGATGACTTCTTAACCCTTTGAAATGTCCATAAGAAAGGTTGTAACCCTAGACCGGAAATTCAGTTACTTCATCGTGTCTATTTAGGTCTAATATCATCATTTGGTTATCGGTTAGCTTTTTGCCTATCATCTAAAATTATTAGAATAACTTTAACTGTACTAAATAAAATCGTACGTTATGATACCTGACCGTGGGTACTCCTTTTGATTAGAAGTAATACTTCTTCAAATTAACAACATTCCAACTTGTTGGTAAGATCCTGTCGTCCATGGTTTCCAACGCATAAGCACCTTTTCCAGCAATACCACGCACTTTATAGGGTCCTTCCCAATTTAGGTTTAATTTTCCTGCTCCAGCCTCTTTTGTTGATTGGAAACTTTTTTGAGGACAAAGTCCCCAATTTTAAAATATCTGAGGTAAGCTTTTCTGTTGTAATACCGCTCTATAATTTGCTTTTGAGCTGCCATGTGAATTAAAGCGGCTTCTCTCCTTTGTTCAAGTAAATCCAGAATTGTTCTCAAATCATCGTTGTTTGTTTCTTCTGTTGCTACTGTGAATCTCGTACTTGGTTCACCAATTTTCACTGGTATTAAGGCCTCCGAGCCATAGACAAGTGCGAATGGGGTTTCTCCCGTGGATGTTTTTGTTGTTGTTCTATAAGCCCATAATACTCCCGGTAACTCTTCAGGCCAATTTCTTTTTGATTTTTCCAATCGTTTCTTCAAATTATTGATGATGATCTTATTTTTTGACTCATCTTGCCCATTAGCCACGGGGTGATACGGTGAAGAAGTGATACGTTTGATTTTCCAGCTTTGGAAGAATTTCATGATTTGCGAGCCTATGAATTGCGGGCCATTATCACATACAATTTTCTTTGGGACACCAAAGCGGCATATGATGTTTCGCCAAATGAAGCTTTTCACTTCTTTTTCTCGTACCTGTTTAAAAGCATCCGCCTCTACCCATTTTGAGAAATAATCTGTTAATATAAGTAAAACCCGTACCTTTCCCTTGGCTTAGGGTAGAGGTCCTACTTTATCCATTCCCCACTTCATAAATGGACAAGGTGATATAACCGAATTTAGTAATTCTGCGGGTTGATGCATGTTGTTAGCATAGCGCTGATATTTATTGCATTTAGCTACGAAATATTCAGCGTCTTCTTCCATTTTTGGCCAATAATACCCTACTCTAATTAGAGTTTTGACTAGAGATCTTCCACCTGCGTGGTTTCCACAACGTCCTTCGTGTACTTCTTTCATCACGTACTCAGTTTGATTAGGTCTGAGGCACCTTGCTAGAGGAACACCAAATATTTTGCGATATAAAGTGTCACGAACTAGGCAATACCATGCAGCTTTTCGTCGAAGTGCTTGAGCTTCTTTCTTATCCTCAGGCACGGTACCATTCTGCAAGAAATTTACAATTTCGTTTCTCCAATCCCAGGTTAGATTATTAAATATTACCTCATTCTGTTCTTGGTCGATTGTTGAATGAAATAAATGTATCACAATAGCATTTTCTTTATTCGTTACATCTGTAATTGATGTGAGGTTAGCTAACACATCTGCTTCTATGTTTTCCTCTCTGGGTATTTGCACGATCTTCCATGACTGGAATTGCCTCACTAGGTCCCGTGCCTTTTCCAAATATTGCTGCATTCGAGTTTCTCTAGCTGTGTAAGTCCCCTGCATCTGATTCACCACCAGCTGAGAGTCACTTTTGATCATGATCTGCTCTATTGAGAGTTCTCGTGCTAATTCAAGTCCTGCAATGACAGCTTCGTACTCCGCTTCATTGTTAGTGATAGGATAACATTTAATAGCTTGCCTTATCATTTCTTCCGAAGGTGGTATCAAGATAATTCCTAAACCGTCTCCTTTAACATTAGAAGAACCATCAGTAAATAAAGTCCACGTTCCTGGATTAGCTCTGGTAAAAATATGTAATTCCTTTTCTACTTCAGGAATTATGTTAACATTAAAATCTGCGACAAAATTGGCTAAGACTTGAGACTTTAGTGTTGTCCTAGGTTGATAAACGATGTCGTATTCGCTTAGTTCTATTGCCCATTTAGCCAATCTGCCTGACTGTTCCTGTTTATGCAGGATATTTCTTAAAGGATATGAAGTTACAACAACAATTGGATGACACTGAAAGTATGGTCTTAACTTCCTAGATGTCATGACTAGAGCCAAGGCTAATTTTTCTAGATATGGGTATCTAGTTTCATCATCCAGTAAGGACTTACTTACTTAGTAAATGGGAGGTTTCTTATCTTTGTCTTCCCTTACCAGGAATGCACTCACAACTATTTCTGCAACATCAAGATAAATATACAGCCTTTCCCCTTCCTTTGGTTTGGATAGTAATGGGGGATTTGATAGGTAGGACTTCAAGTTTTTGAGGGTCTGTTGGTATTCTTCAGTCCATTCGAACTGATTCTTCTTCTTTAGTACTGAGAAGAATTTGAAACTCTTCTCTGAAGATCTTGAAATGAATCTTCCTAAAGCAGCAATCCTACATGTCAGCCTTTGAACTTCTTTTTTACTCGTGAATATATCAGGTATTTCTTCAATAGCTTTAATTTGAGCAGGATTTACTTCAATGCCTCTATTTGATACAAGAAAACCCAAAAATTTACCTGATTCGACGCCAAATGCACACTTTTCTGAATTTAATTTCATATTATACCTGCGGAGGATCTCGAATGTAGTTGACAGATATTGGAAATGGTCTTCAGCCTGTGTTGACTTCACCAACATGTCATCAATGTATACCTCCATTGTCTTCCCCAGATGTTCCTGGAACATCTTGGTCACTAGCCTTTGATACGTGGCTCCAACATTTTTCAAACCAAAAGGCATGACTTTGTAATAGTAAGTCCCCCTGTTTGTAATAAAGGAAGTTTTTTCCTCGTCTGAGGGATCCATTTTTATCTGATTGTAACCAGAATATGCATCTAGAAAGCTTAACAATTCATGACCTGACATCAATCATTTGATCTATGTGCGGTAAAGGAAATGAATCCTTTGGGCATGCTTTGTTTAAATCAGCGTAAGCTACACATACCCTCCATTTACCGTTCTTTTTAGGTACTACTACAGCATTAGCTAACCAATCAGGATATTTTACCTCGCGTATTAAACCGATTTTAAGAGTTTCTGTACCTCTTCATCGATCACTTGATTCTTGAATGATCCCTGCTTCCTTTTCTTTTGCTTGACAAGTACGAATGATGTGTCTTCATTCAGTTTATGAGTCATCAACTCTGGGGGCATACTTTTCATATCTGAATGGGACCAGGCAAAACAATCTGCATTAGATTTCAAGTATTCAATTAACTTAACTCTTCTGGTCGGGCTTAGCCCTGCTCTAATGTGGATTTTTTGTTCAGGCTTATTTTCGAACAGTGGAACAACTTCAAGTTCTTCAGTAGTTGTCTTTATGTTTTCATTCTCTTCTAGTTCTTGAATAACATCGGTCCTGGAATCCATGTCTGTATGTTTTGATTCGACCTCCGTGGTGATTTTATTTACCGTGTCTTTATCATTTTTTCCTGTATCTATTTGAGTTGCTCCCGCGTCTTTTAATTCTTCCACCGCTTCTTTTTTCTTCAAGTGTATCACTGAATTGATGTTCCTCGAAATTTGTTGAACGCCTCGAATCTGCTGAATCCCCCCATTTAGAAGGGAATTTGATTACCTGGTGGAGAGTAGATGGTACGACATCCATGTCGTGAATCCATGGCCTTCCCATAATTACATTATAGGCCATGTCTGTATCAATAACTTGAAATTTTGTTTCTTTGACGACGCCTTCTGCATAAGTACTCAGCTCAATTTCTCCTTTTGTTATGACAGTAGAGTTGTCGAATCCGGATAGGGAACATGCTTTTGGAATTACATGGTCTCCCATTAACATCTCCTCCACAACTCTTAGTAAAATGATATTTACTGAGCTACCTAGATCAATCAATACTCGCTTCACGTTAGTGTCATGTATAAGTAAAGATATTATTAGTGCGTCGTTATGCAGTATTAATAACCCATCAACATCTGCATCGTCAAATGAAATACTATCAGCCTCCAAGGTTTCACGAGTTCGTTTCCTTTGAGTTATTGTGAATTTCGTCGTCTTTCTTGCTGCAGTCTAGGTTACGCCATTAACCTCCTCACCTCCGTTTATCACGTTTATTGTTCTCTTCGGAGATGGTGGTTTTGGGGGCTCCTGCATGTTCTTCATATATGCTTGTTTACCCTTTTCACTAAATAATTATGTTAGATAACCTTGTTTTAATAAGTGTTCTACCTCACCTTGTAGTAACATGCAGTCTGATGTTCTGTGCCCGTGATCATTATGGAATTCACACCAGAAGTCTGGGTTCCTTCTGTTTGGATTTGATCTCATCTCCTTGTGCCATCGAACTTTATCACCCATGTTTCTTAATATTGTAATTAACTCGAAAGTACTTACATTGAAGTTATAGTCTCCAATTCTTGCATACGTGTTATTACCTCTATTTCGTTCATCTCGATCCTTTCTGGATCTTGATGATGATGAACTTGAATCTCTGTTTGACGGTATGTGATCAGGCCGTGTGTTTTCAAATTTGGAACGAGCTTCTCGTCCCGAAGGTCCCACATATGGCTCGTACCTGTTTTTACCAGTTCTCCTCTCTGATTATGAGCGTATAGAACTCGTTGTGTCTTCTGCTTTTGATTGAGCTATGGTATCCTCTTCAATTAGTAATTTGGTGTTGTACCTGTTATAAACATCATTCCACGTCGTAGCTGGGAATTCTCCCAAATTGTCTTTGAATCTCCTCGTGGCTTTAGAGCTTTTTTCGTTCAAATTGCTCGCAATTGCCATAGCTGCCTAGTTGTCAGGCACTCTTGTTAACATCATCCTTTCTCGTTGGAACCTGTCTACAAATTCATGAAGCAACTCCGCATCTCCCTGTTTTACTTTGAATATGTCTTCCATTCTTTTCTCCACTTTTTGTGCACCAGAATGTGCTTTTATAAACGAATCTGCAAGCTCAGCAAAAGAATCAATAGAACTTGGGTAAGAGAGAATATCACGTTAGAGCTCCTTTGGTAAGTGTCTCTCTAAACTTTTTGACCAACACAGACTCGATTTCCTGCTTAGTTAAGTCGTTGCCTTTTACTCCAGTGGTGAATGTAGTTACATGGTCACATGGATCAGTTGTCCCGTCATATTTTGGTATATCGGGCATTTTAAATTTTTTGGGAATCGGCAAAGGTGCTGCACTTGGCTTCCATGATTGTTGAGAGTATTTGTCAATATCAATCCCCTTGATGACAGGTGGTATGCCAGGAATTTGCTCGATACGATCATTTTGTTCCTTCACCTGTTTCTGCAAGGTTAGTATTAAAGATTGCAAATCTGAATTATTTGTCATACCTGGTCTCCCTTCAAGGGATTCGTTTGGAGTGCCCCTACTTCCAGAATTAGCTAGTCCAGACTGTGGATTTTCCAAAGTTGCAGTGTTGATTGGAGGAAGCGTAGGTGGTATAGTTGGTAGCCCCCTCACGAAATCTTGAAGAGCTTCATTCACATATTCAACAACTATTTGCTTCACATTGTCTTGCTCTCCTATTTGTTCATTTCCAATATGGTCATTGTTGTGAGTTGTGGATCTTTCCGGGGAGTTGTCTCTTGAACCTCGTGGGGTCCCTTGAGGCGATTGAGTTGTAGTTCCAGTTTCTTGTTGGTTGTTATCGCTGGTGTCTGACATGATTCGGTAAAGATAATTTAGGAATGCAAAAAAGGATTATCAGTTCCCGGTAACCGAGCCAATTTGTTTAACCAAGAGAACCAGATTCTTAGTCAAATCTATTTTAAGAAGTACTCGGGCTTCTGATAACCAAGAAAATTTACTAAGAACAATAATAGAAATTAGACTTGTAAAATAGGAAAATAATAAGAGCACAAAAATGTAAATATATTTCAGTAGTGGTTCGAACGTGTCCTTACAAGTGAGATCTTACTCCCTTTTATAGGGAATTTCTTAATATAACATCTACTCTTCTTAATGATTGAGCATTAATGAATATTTGTATCATTAATGTAACGTTACAATAGGTAATCGTAAATATTGCGTGAAGATTCTGTAACGTTTAGCTCATTGATTGAAGATCTATGAATCTGTCCTTTATTCTGCCCTAGTTCATTCTAACCGTGTCTCTTCAACTCCTCGATTAGACTGGAGCTCCCGCTTCTAATTATCTCGTGGGTGTTTACCCTGTACCTCTTTGTTTTATATCTCTTTCTAAATTCTCATCCAGCTATCACTCTTCCATTGCTCCACGTAGATGGCTTTGTCATCCAAGATATTACACGTGTAATGTCTATTTTTTACCAATACAATCATGAGTGAAGATCATTGAGGGGGTTATGGAGGCGTGAGAGTTACAACAATAATTGTAAGAAGTAGTGGGAGATTAATGGAGAAAATTAGTGGGAATAACTTCTTTAGGAGTTATGGACATCCACTACATAATATAATATTTCATAACATTATGATCAATGTGATTTGTTTATTGTTTCGATTTATCAAAAGGTACAACTCTATTTAGAGTTAGTGTATGCCTAATAGATTAGACAATAACAAATATCATTTGTGAAAAAGTTGATAGAATCCATGACTCGATTTCGAGTTTGATGATACCCATTTACGTAAGCTTATATGTTTTCATGTGAAAATCCGGTCGGTGGATTTGGTATCCGTCGCGTGAAATAGTTTAAGCGGAATTATAAAGAATTTAATTAGTTGATTGAATTAATTTAATTAACTGGTATTTGTGATTTTAACATGAGGAGTTAAAATAAGTGTTAGTGAATTTTCAAAATTCATATTGAGGATTTCAATTGCAGTTTTTTAGTGGAATAAACTACAATTAATTATAGTAGGAATTAATTCATCCAAATTTTCGAAATAATATAATTGGTAGCTTCTTATTATTTTCGTGGTACATGTTATACCTAATTAAAACCTGGAATGACTTGGGGTAAAAAGTGACTTGCTAGAAAAGTCAACCTGTAGAGTTAGAGTAGGATTCTACTTGCACAAGCAGAATCTTACACGTTTTTGGAACCCTCTTTGGCTGAAAAACGATTCTACATAAGGAAGATATTTTTCACCCAATAACTCACTTTTCAGAGTTGTATTGCTCTTGCCCACTCAAAGCAATTTCGTCCAAGGTCGTACTAGGACCATATCAGAAGACTGCAGTCCTGGATTCTTGCTTTGTGGAGGATATGTGCAACGATTTCAAAAGGTTAATGCCTTTAATCTCGTAATTATATTATTGTGTAATTTACATGTATGTGATGCTTGTATGTTTGCTTCCGCTGCGCAAGTTCTAATAAATTTACACTATCTGCCACCTAAAATTAAAATAACTAGTACAATGTAATTGCCCGTACCAAGCCTGATCTAGTGGAATTAACAACGTAAGCTAGACAACCTTATTTAATAGGTTGGATCATACATTGCTAATATTAAAAAATACTTTGAACGGTAAGTATATGTAACTTAATCCAATAAGTTAAATCCACAAATAAATAATTCTAGATCTCTCTAGTTGATTTCAGCTCATATGGATAGAATTAGTGACACCAAGAATTGACTTGTGGCGGCCAAGCTGCATGCTGAAATTGCGGCGCAGGACCATTCTAAACATTTTCTTGTTAGCAGGTTCACAAACAACAAACACTAATTGGAATTTTCCTGCTGGAAAGGGAAAGAAATATAGAGTCCTCGTGTTACTCCCAATTGCAAACTAAACGTGGCAAGGATTTATAAAGCTGATAAATGTAATACATAAACAAAAGTTTGACTTTCTTTTTTCGAAAGGTCTTCTTTAATTCAATGAAAGGAAATGAAATTCTACATGTCTATTTGACTTGCCTAATATGCAAGAATTTACTTAATACTAATTTTTTTCATTTGACTAATTAGGCTTATCTCTAGGTTAGATCACCTACGCCAAGTCGCCAACTATATATGGTGGAGAGACTAAGAACATGTTTGGATGGGCTTAAAAATTGATCAAATCAGCTTTTAAGTACTTTTTAACTCGTGGAAGTGCTTGGCAACCAAAAAAATGACTTAAAATAAAGTTAAAATCTGCTTAAAAAAAGTCAAAACCAATAAGTTGGAAGATCCAACTTTTTCGAAATTGACTTAAAAACCATATTGCTTTGACCAAAATTATTACATTCTCCCTTATAATTTTTTAATCCCGATATTACCCCTCACTAAAAAGCCCTAAAATATACTCTCTCTCTCTCGACCTCGACCAGCAACCCTTCATTCCATTCACCTCCACAATTCCAAGCGATGGGTTAATTAATCAAAGAAGAAGAATAGGGCAAAGAAGCAACCCCTCGTAACATACATTGCAAAGAAGCAAGAACTTGAAGCTGCAAAGAAGAAGAATGCTAAGAACCGAAACTAATCTACAACAGGGCAAAACAGTACTCAAAGGAGTATGAGGAGCAGGAGAAGAAGTTAATTCGTTTGAAACGTAAGGCTAGGTATTTTGGGATAGCTTCCGCCACCGACACTGGCCACCTCTATTAGCTACTTGATCCCTGCCATCTTTAAGGATATTTCAGTCATTTTAACAAGAAAAAGTGCTTACCAGCACTTGTTTACCAAATAATTCATCAATTTTTTTTTCCAATTTTAGCATTTTTATCCAAATACATAACTATTTATTTATAAAACAAGTTCCAACACTTAACTTAAAAGCCACTTTTTTTAAGCCAATCCAAACGGGCTCTAAAAAAGAGGACAAAATCACTTAGTGGATAGCTCAACCTGTTTAAGGTTTGAGTGAGACAGAGTTTTTTTCTTTTGGTTTTATTATTTCATAATTGAAAGTAGTAATCTTGTTCCCAATGGAAGTTGGGGCAGAAAATTATCCACAAATTCAGACCGTTGTGTAGCTTAGATGACGCTTTATTCAGTTAATAGCATGAAACATACTTGTCAATTGTCATATATAATTTCTCATATATATATCAAACACGGTGGCCATTTGTTTTTTTTTTTAAATAAAACTTCTTTAGGACCACAACATGTTTCAATCTAATCTTATTGCCTCAGGAGTTGAAGCACAAAGTTGAATCTCATATGGTTGTTTGTAATCGTTGGCTAAAAGTTGTCCACCTATCTTATGTGAACTATCGTTTTCTGTGTTTGTAAGTTTTATCAAATTTTCCTTTATGAAAGTATGACTTTTTACCCCCAAACAGTTTTGTAGAAACTTCAATTATCCCACTTTTGCATAGATGTTGCCCCTCCCGTCCTAATCCGTCGCATCAGTTACAAACACCATTTTTTGTAAAATAAGTATTGAATATTAGTCAATGAGTACGACTTATATCAGTATTACTAATTAGTTGAGATCTAGTATTTTAATTTGCCTACAAATAAGAATATGCGTTTGCGTGTGTGAGTGTGAGTGTGATTAAATCATGGCTGAAAATAGTAAGAAAGCATAACTCATCTGCTTTGTCTAACTCACTCACTAATACCCATAACCAAAGGGGGGGGGGGGGGGGGGGCTCTTTTACC
>ML299329.1:489-16817 GCA_005239495.1 Nicotiana undulata
GCACATAGTGCTTGTTTTAGGGAAGCATTGAATGACCTTTAAAGGTTATTCTTCTATTGTTCATTCTATTATTGTCGAAACACTATCTTTGAAACGATGTCGACTATTACCAATTCCTTTGATCCCTAATTCATGTTCTTTTTTTTTTTCCTGTTTACTATCCCATACTAATTTCTATTACTTGGGGGGTCTAACTTTTCCTTATGGTAATCACGTGTGAGTCACCAACTCATTTCTCGAAATGAGGGTATGGCTTTATGGCTTATACTTTTGTATTGTCTCAAGGCCTGTCTCCTCTCATTTTTTTTTCACTTGACTATAGACTTTATCATTATACCATATTTTGATTTACCGCTATCACTCATTTATCACCTCTTACTCATAATGTTTCATTTACTCTCTTCTTATTTTCATGCTAATATCTCTGTCTATCGCCCTATTATAAAGACTTCAACATGACGTTCTTTCACATTTAGCTCCCCCTGCTTCATATCACTGGCTCTTCGGGACGCCTAACATTCTTCTTCTTTTTTTTTTTTTTTTCTTTTTTTTTACTAGTGGCTGAAGTCATACTAAGGCAAATATTTATCCCTTCTAGCATCCTAGTGCCTATCTTCTAAAATTTCTGAATATTCTAGTATTCATATCTGACTGTTCTATTCTAGAGTGACCATATGGCTATCTCCAAATGAGAACTATTACCATGTTCTGCACTACCCTTCAAAAATGTTAAATAATGATAACAATCTATCCACAATTTTCGGTTACTCTAACCCCAGCTGGATCCTGATATCCTATCCTTCTCTTAAATTATTTCAGTTAGCTCCCATAGGGCATAATTGAGATTGGTATGGACAATTGTAGATATCTCTGTTACCGTTGAAAGTAACTAAAAATGCTTATATTTCTCTGCCAGAATTATAAATACTGATAATCTTTATTAACTAGGTACCTCGTACCCTTCTTTATCTTGCTTCTTTTACTTGCTAAAACTCGTATCTACCTTCTGATTCTCTTATTTCTTTTTACCATATGGGTAGATAGATATTCTTTCCTTAGAGCTCCTTATTAAGAAACTAACACATCTTAGTACACACATGATCTGCTGAAGCCCTTAAATTTACTCATCATAAGCATGATGCAAAATTAAATTCTTCTGACTCAACTCTTCCACAGCCACATTGCAATCTCTTACCATCCATCTTTCAAGATGTATGCATCGTCGTATTATAAATAAGATAGAATTGAGGAAATTGAGTTCTTACGATTGAGCTCTACCACACGATCTAGAGTAAGAAGAAAGAGTAACAGTCCTAAATGCCCTGTAGCCTCTTGCTTATAAGTGTGGTGCACAACACACCCATAAAAAAGACACTACTAGACACGGCTCATAGACAACCCCTAGGACAGACCTGCTCTGATACCAAGTTTGTCACGACCCAAACTAGAGGATCATGAATAGCACCCGAGCCATATTTGCCGAGCACCAACGTACATTTTATCCAGTCTTCTTTATTATCTTTAAGGGATAACGAGATCAATAAAATTGTAGATATGGATCATGAACATAAATCACATGGGATGACTAGATTGCTAAGAAACTACAAAAAATGTACGAACTACAACGCTGCCATGAAAGACTATACAACTAAAATTAGCCAACAAGGCATACCAAACTATACATGAGTCGACACCTGTCCATGAGCCACTAAAGGAGCATATGTAATTCAACATAGCCCCGACATACCCATAATATCTATAACAAAAATGCATACCAAGACCACGGCAAGTCCGGAGAAGGGATCTCGCCTATGACCGCTGAACTGGAAAGCCTATTATGGTGGGGGAGCTGTGTCTACCTGTCTATCAGGACCTGCAGCACGACATGCAGCGTCCACAAATAAAAGGACGTCAGTACGAATAAAGTACTGAGTATGTAAGGCTGGTCAATATGAATATGAACAATAATGTAAAGAGAGGTAGAGAAGATACAACATGTAACATCTAAGTGCTTCTAAGAGACAGTAACATGAAATGCATGATACATATATATATACATAATCTTTTAAAACATCCGTCTCTATGGGCATCATCATCATCATAGAATATTCTCCTCTGAGGGCATCATCATTATCATATCATACCCGACCTCAAAGAGGACTCGGTAAACCCAACTGATCAGTTGTTGCACAATAGGTGCCATACCCGGCCGACTATAGCGCGGCTCGGTAGAGTAAAATAGATACATATATATAATGCATGTAGGACTCATTGAAATCATGTTCTGAACATTACGGAGTGACGTAAGGTCGATATTGTCCGTACACATCATTAGGGCTAACTCTTCATCGCAAATCTTATAAGAATCCGGAGTACCAGCAACATTAATAACATAAGAATAAGAGAAGCAACCTCAACATCAATTGTTACATAAGAAGGGAAACAATGTAAGTACTGCTAGCTTCTAAGAGTAGAGTATCTTTGGAAGCTCGTTCATTGCATTATGTACAATCGGAGTCGTGCAAAAGAAGGAAAGGGATAGCCTCACATACCTTGTATATACTGCCCCAACCTCAAGCTATGCAAATGTCACAACTCCTTAATCTACAATAAGAGAAACGACACTATCGTTATCGTTTAAGCGTCATAACTACTATGTATCGACCACAATCGATTTTACGATGAAACGGACAGCACCTTCCCTATATATATGACTTCACACAAGTCAAAACAATCACCAAACAACATCAATAATAATCATATTGAGCCTCCCAAAACAGTCCACACACAACCTAATCACTTCATACATAAGATGACCATCGTAGTCGTGTCAAACGACCCGAAAATATTACAACGAACAACCAGATCACAACCCTACATCTATATGATGTTTCTCCAAACCCTTCCTCCTCCAAAACTCCACAAAACAGTAGGAAAACATGCAGCCCAACCGCAACACAAAACAGTTTGCTACAAGTCAAATAACTCGAACTCACGGCTTCCGATCACCGTCCCGTGAGTTCTAACTATTAGGAAACACATTTATCAACATTCCTTGATATTTAAGCACTTAAATACAGATATTATACGTTTTTTAACTATGAAGTAACTTCCAAAACACTAACTACAAAGAAAAAGGAGAAGTAGTATAATGACACTTACGTCGTAGGGATCGTTTTTATGTTATTGCTTCTCGATTTCATGCCCGGGATGATATTCTTGTTTGAAACCCTAGATGATAGCTTGAGGTTATGTTTATGGGTGTTATATGGTCGTTTTATGCTGAAATATGAAGAGAAAGCCGACCTAAGACACATATATATCTATTTTGGAAAAAGTCAAAGAGGTGCTAGCTTGGCACCCTAGGATTGGTCCATCTTCCGACGCTTATATCTTTTGATCCTGATGTCATATGAACGAACGGTTAAGCGCATTGGAAACTAAATTCCAAGACCTTCAATTAGGTATATAATATGTCCCAATATTACCTCATATAACACATGAAATCTATTGCTCAAAAAGCTCTAGTGATCCACCTACTTGTCATATATGATGTCTGCGCAGTCTCGCGAAACTTCAAATATCTCTCTACTCCTACGTCGTATTGATGAAAGGTTTAATGAATTTTAAAATAGACTCATAGATATTAAATTTGGTTGGTAGATCATTCAATAATTCCTAGTATATTCGGAGAAAATCTCAGTTACATTTGACCTAATGTTCAGCACAATATGAGTGTAACTTGTGAAGACCTTTGCCGACTTTTGTTCCACAACTTGCTTGACTTCAAAATGTAGAACACAACTATCATACGATAAAAATTAAATCATAGCACAACCTCGTTATCATGTAATGAACCATAGTCTCACCCTAAATTACATGTTATAACATTCCAAACTCGTCGACTTTCGACGAAACTTATTTTCTTCAATTGGTTTAGCTTCTAAGCTTTCCAACCCTCTTGGTACTCGTTATTCATGATCTTAAATATTTTTAACCTCCAATGTAACATGATTAACTTACTTTATATTCCATCAAATATAATCTTGTTTCTAAGTTTACATCAATTGACTTGCGATCTACTCTCACGTACGAAAACATGGGGTGTAACACTAAACATCAGTTCTCTAGTAAGTGATAAAGGAATTTGACGAAAATCAAAATCACAGCCTAAGGATTACAGTTAAGCCTCGCAAGCGTGCCAATCCAATGTTGTACTCCTTGTCCCTTAGTATGTATATGAATTGCAATCTCTCTACATATACTTCTTACCATCGTTTGACCCCCTTGAAACCTAAGCTTGTTCCTTTCTCTCCATATTGTATATACCACCATACCAAATACACAGATAACAATTTCCGAAAGTCCATTCTTCTTTTTTGCATTCTTACTTAACCACTCAATTTCATAATTCCAGTCACGAACAAGTATACACTGGTTAAGCCACATCAACAACCTCGACCATAGTTCATTTGTCACACAGCAATCAAAGAACAAATGCTCAACGATTTCATTTCCTTGCTTACAGAAGACACATAGAGGGGGAACTTGAATTCCAAACTTCATCAATCGATCAACTGTATCTATCCTCGTTTTTAATGCTAACCATAAAACGAATTTGAATCTGAGATGCATTTTTGACTGCAGAACAATACCCTTCCAAGATACCTTTGGAAGTTTAGGAATCTGTAAATGATACAACTTCCAAATGCTAAATCCATTGTTCTTCTCCAGCTGGTCCAGTCTACTTTCCAGGTTTCCTTGGATTCCCTGTAATGCTCCAATCAACTCCCTTGCCTCGAATATTTTCCTTACCACCCAAGCTGCATTTTTGGGTATTGGCATATGCTCCACACAATGTTGCTTTATTTAGAAAGTATGGATCCATCTGATCCATAAGCAGTCCTTCTTTTTCGTCACAGCCCATAGATGCTTAGCTATTGCAGCTTTGTTCCAAAGCTCCAAATTTATCACATTTAGTCCTCCTACACTATATGGTAAGCAAAGTTTCTCCCAAGAAACCAATGATTTCTTTGAAATATTCGATGCCCTTGTCCACAAGAAAGACCTGCAGATAGCTTCTACCATTCGCATTACTTTCTTTGGTAAGATGAAGATATGTGCCCAATATGATTGAATTCCAAACAGCACTGATTTTATCAGTTGCATTCGCCCTGCATACGACAAAAGTTTTGTTGTCCAACAATTTATCCTTTGTTTAATCTTTTCTACTAGAGGACAACACTGGGCAATTGATAATTTCTTGGCTGCCAAGGGGACTCCCAAATATTTGAATGGTAATGACCCCTCAGAATATCCAGTTCTTCTAAGATCTCCTTTTTATGTGTACTTGAAATTCCTGCTAAGTATGCTGCACTTTTCTCCACATTTGCTTGTAAACCAGAGGCTTCTGATAATCTTTGGAATGTTTGGGTCAGCAATCTAATAGCCTTCATTTAAGTTTTGCAGAACATAAGCAGATCATCCGCAAAGCAAATATGCACCACTTCTAGTCTTTTACACCTTGGATGAAACTTGAATTCTTTAATCTTCATCATTTGTGTGAATTCCCTCTGTAAATACTCCATAGCCAATACAAAAAGATAGGGGGACATTGGATCCCCTTGCCTTATTCCCCTTCTACCTTTAAAAGGTTCTGTCAGACTACCATTTATGTTCAAAGAATATGTTACTGAGGATATACACTCCATAATCCAGCTTGTAAATTTGTAAGGAAAACCCATGTCTAATAACACTCTCTCTAGAAATGTCCACTCTAGTGTGTCTTAAGCCTTCCTTAGGTCAACTTTCAATACACATCTTGGTGAAACTCTCTTCCTATTGTACCCTTGAATAATTCATGTGTAAATAGAATATTATCAGTGATGCATCGACCCTCTATATAAGCTGATTGTGATTCACCAACTAGCCCTCCAATGACCTTCTTGATTCTAGCAGTGATAATCTTTGTTATAATATTGTACAAGGTCATACAACATGCTATTGGTCTATAATCTTTCACATGACTAGGATTCTACATTTTTGGAATTAGAGTCATGGCAGTACTACTTATCCCTTTATGCATATTCCCAGTAGTAAAAAACTGCTTGACTGCATCACAAACGTCCATCCCCACTTCCTGCCAATGTTTAATAAAAAACTCGATTGAAAAACCATCCACACCAGGAGCCTTACCATGTGGCATATATTTTACTGCATTTAGGATCTCTTTTGTTGTTACCTCGTTTAGGAGTTCTTCCTTCTGTACAGTCGTGAGACATGGGCCTTGCTTTATGATTTCTGAATTTGGACACCTATGGATTTTCCCTCCTTCACCCATAAGCTTGGTAAAAAAAGAGATAAACTCCTTTTCAATCTGTATAGAATCAGCGACCTTCTTCCCATTGTCATTGTAGATTGATGTGATAGAGTTCTTGCTTGTCCTCAACTTCAGCTGTGCATGGAAGTACTTAATATTTGAGTCTCCACAACTAATCCAGTTGGCTCTAGATTTTTGCTTAAGAACTTGCTCCTCAACATTGCTCCATTTCTCCGTCTCTCTTAGGGCCATTCTCTCCTGTTCAATCAATTGTTGATCTAATGGACGGATCATAAGTTGATTCTGGATGATCTCTAGTTTGTTCCTTGCTTGATTCAATAGTTGCTTATACGATGCCATATAGGAATTCAGTTCCTTAAGCTCTCCCTTCAGCATTCTTAATTTCAACCATATCTTCTGCATTGGGGCAGCCTTGACTTCCTTTCTCCATACCTTTTCAACTATTTGTTTAAATTCTGCCTGCTCCATAACTGATTCATATAATTTGAAAGGTTTTGGATGTAATCCCCCACGCTGACTTCTTTGACTGCACTGGATCAAAATAGGTGAATGGTCAGAGACTTCAGGATTCAAGAACTCAGCTTCAATATGTCCATATTGTTGCAACCATTCAAAATTCCCAAAGGCCCAGTCAATTCTGCTATATACCCTCTTGTCCATTTGTTGCTTGTTACACCACGTATAATACCATCCCATACTCTTCACTTGTGTTAGTTGTAGGGAATTCAGCATATCTTGCATACCTTGAACCTCAGCCTGAGTAACAAGTGACCCAATCCTATCATCTGAGTGTAAGACATTGTTAAAGTCCCCACATATCAACCAGCATTCCTTTATACTATACCCTATCTGATTCAACCTCCCCCACAACTGATTCCTTTTATTACTGTCGTTGCTAGCATATACCACAGTCCCCATAGCTTTGAAGTTGGAGCTTGGTTCATGCATTTCAAAATGCACAAACTGCTCCTCAACTAATAGAATCTGAACATTTACATTTTCCTTCCATATTAGCCAAATTCTACCATTAGGATGAGCATTATAGTTGCAACAGGTATTCCAACCCTTAGCCACTTGTTTGATTATTCTGGCAGCATTCTTTTCTTTAACTCTTGTTTTCAAACACCCCATTATATCCACCTTATACTTCCTCAGAAAGAGTCTGACCTCCTTCTGTTTGTAGGGCTTATTAAGCCCTCTTACATTCCAAGTACAAAAATTCATACTCGAGGTAAGCCGGAAGGGCCAGCGTCCCCTTGTATTGTATCAACCTCATTCATCTGTAGTATATCAAATCTGTTGACAGTGTTCATGGTAACAACTTTGTCATGCTGTACAACTTTGCCCTTCCCAACTAAGCTTGCATTTTGGTCCCATTTTCCTGTTTCACCATCAATCACAATTACACTTTGATTTCCCTCTGTTGATTCCATCCTATGTACTCCAGTATCCATCCTATGCACTCCAATATCCATCCTCTTAGTCATGGGCATGGTTTGTTGTATTGTCATCTCTACTGTTTCACTTCCAATTCTTTTAGGCAACCATTTAAGCGTTGTTTTGTTCTTGTTTCTCTTCTTCTTTGACACGTCTTTGAACTCTTTTTCCTTTTCCTGTTTTTCCTTCAGCCAACACTCATCAGAATTATGGCCAAATCTAATACATTCACAGCAGAATTTAGGCCTCCAATCATATTCAATCTGTTGATTTACAATTCCACGAGGAGTTTGAATGTCCAAACTATCAGGTAAAGGGTGTGAGATGCCAGCTTCAACAAGCACTCTAGCAAAAGATACCTTCTCCATTTCAGCAGTTATTCTATCTATATACAGAGGCTTTCCTACTACACTTGCTAGTTTGCTTAACACCTCCGTGGACCAAAAACCCAATGGAAGTCCCGGAAATTTAATCCATAGTGGTATCGTACTCATACACCCTAGATCAAATTTGAAGTCCTTACTCCAATTCTGCAATATCATAGGTTTGTTATGAAAAGTATACGACCCAGCCTGTAACACCAACTCCTTTTCTTCCATATTATGAAATCTAAAAATGTAGTATCCATCATCGTGATATAGGATTTGAGGCTGCCAACAAAGTTCCAAACATTCATGATGTAGTTCTCCATTGATCTCTCATAAGGATTGTCCCCTAGCACATACCCAATCAATGCAGTACTCCAGTATATTTCTTGCTCTTTTGTGTCCTCAGCATTAATTTCTACCACGAAGGTACCATCACACATAGCAGGAGGTACATAACATTTTTTTACAACTCAAACCCAACTTTCAATATGTATCGATGCGATTTTTCTTCCTTTATTGAGTTAGCTAAATAGAATTAAATATAATCATTTTCAGAAACTTTTACTTTTATAAATATTTATTTAATGACCCAAACACATTTTTTTATATATGATTTTCAAAAAATTCTATTCATTAATTTAAGATACACGCGCGAAGCGCATACCGTGAATACTATATTAAAAGCACAAAGGCCCTTAGCGAAATGTCGTTCGCCTTTTATACCCTCTAAAAAGTAATTTCACACAATACAAAATAGTCATTTAATTATTTCCTAATTTTTAGGATTTTAAAATTACCTAAAAGTTTGGTTACTAAATATAGAAAGTCTTAATTTTTATGACTTTCAAATCGATTAGGATTTTACCTTTAAATCACTTTCCTTATTTGAATTATCTATCATAACTATAATACCTTACATATTAATTTTCTAATATTTAATATTTTAAAGATTATTGTATGTATAGACGATAATATTTATACAACCTTATCTCGCGGGCAAGGCCTAATGTGGATTCCCATAAACTCTTTTCCTCTTATTTTTTTTAATGTTTAATATCTCTCCCTCTATAATGATTAAACCATTTACATTCAAAAATAACGAATTATATGTCATCTCAAACTCTTTGTCACATATATAAGGTGAGAATTAACACTATTCATATTTATGATATAGTTTATTTCTTATATTTATAAAACATATTGTTATGTAATAATTTAGTATGAATCGACTTAAATTAGTTCATAATAAAAAAATTTAATCAAATGTCCTCGAAGGGACAGAAACAAAAAATAAAATTTAAAAACTTGTCTAATAATGCGTTGTATACAAGAAACAAAATGTTTTCATTACTTAAAAATGACTAATATTCATGCAAAGTTAAAGTGGTAGCTAAATTTTTTATTAAGTTAAATCTATATATATACATATACTATATTAAAAGTACGAAAGCCCTTAAAATACTATAGTATTACCCTTTTAAAAGTAAAACGTGTAGTCATTCGATAAAAAAGAATCTATTTTTTTAATAGACTAAATCCAAGAAAGGAAAAAAAAGAAGAGCAAAACACGTTTTTAAACTTTTAATATCTTTTGTTATAAAGTAACTTAACCTCATTTTCTACATAAAAAATTTATATTAGAATCTTGATAAATTAAAATTAAATTTTAATTTTTTGTTTATTGTCCAATAAAATAGAAAACTAATTTATTTCTTACATGATGATTATCATAAAGTTTTTATACTTTATTTATACTAACTGAAAGATTATGTGCTCTGTTGCATTGAAAATACCTATTTGTCCAAAATTATAATTCAGTAATAATTAATTTATTATTTTATTGTATTATGATAGTATGAACATTACATTAATAAAGGCGATGTTGTGTGAGATATAACAACATAACATTTATCTATATAATAATTAATAAAATCCCAAAACTCCAAATACTATAGAACTAATTCAACTAAATTCATCATCTTTATATATTTTAAATATATTGAATTCAATTATTGGATTAATGTTGTCACGACCCCAAATCTTAACAGGCCGTGATGGCGCCTTTTGTGAAACTAGGCTAGCCAACCATCACTTTACTACGCATTTGTTCAATTGTAAGAGTTCACAATTTAATAATAAGCATGCAACCAAGCGATATTGTAATTTAGTCTTAGTGTTCCAAATAATAGTCTAAACAAAACCTCCCAAGACTGGAGTCAATAGTCATGAGCATCTAAGAGTAAATAAATCTAACTCTGCTAAAACTATAATATATGTCTCTGAGTCAAATGCTAAAACTAAATAAGGAAGGGAAATGGAGAAGTTGTAGACGATGGACAGCTACCTCGAAATTCCGTGAACTGCTGCTAACGAACAAGGCAGCTACTGCTCCAAATCGGTACCTGGATCTGTGCACAGAGGCACAGGGAGTCTTTATGAGTACGCCAACTCAGTAGTAATGAAAATAAATCACATTCTGAGAATTATAAAACACACAGTACAAATACACCTATTAACAAAAGCCAGTAAAATACAAAGTCACCAGATAGTATTCATCAAATACATGAGTTCAAAAATCAGTTTCCAGAAATCCCTTGAAATAAGTATAATTTCCGTATATCTCAGTAAAACTCTCAATAAAACTAGTTTGAAAACGAAGTAAATCATTGTTTGAAAACGAAGTAAAAATCTTCATAAAACTGCCCTTCGGGCCATAATCATTTCTCGTAACAATATATTTCAGTATCAGCCCATCAGGCAACCTCACAATCATTCTGCCAATCAGGCAACCTCACAATCACTCTGCCCATCAGGCAACCTCACAATCACTCTGTTCATCAGGCAACCTCACAATTACTCAGCATAAGCCCCGCGGGCATCACTCATTAGGTACTCGCGCTCACTGGGGGTGTGTACAGACTCCGGAGGGGCTCCTACAACCCAAGCGCTATAATAAGTCACATCATGGCATAAATCACACACAATATAGGCCCGCAACCTCACTCATATCATATCATCCTCACAATATAGTCCAGCAGCCTCACTCATATCATAACATCCTCACAATATAGGCCAGAAACCTCACTCAGTCAGACACTCTCAATTTGCCCTTCATGCCATAAATATACCGGGTTCTCGACCCAAAAATAGTGTTTTATTTTCAAGAAGTAGTATCAAAATACTCTGAGTGTCAAAACAATTTCACAGAAAAGACTGAGTGAAAATCATAACATATCAGTGAGGATAATAGTAAAACATCCCTCAAGGGGTAAACAAATCGGCATTAGGCTCCAAACATGGCTTATAGCCCAAATCATATCATAATATATTAATACTGATTAAGCATAGGCTTAAAAGTCGGTTTCACAACTCAATAGTCGCCTAAGTAAGGAGTATATCTCCAAAGTTTCAACCTTTGCATTCCAAAACCCATGAAAGGGTGCATAGCCCGGGGTTTCATACCTTCAGGACAAGATTTAAAGACATTACTTACCTCAAAACTAGCCCGGAAACTATTCCGCAATGCGCTTGCCTCTCGAATCAACCTCTGAAGGCTCCAAATCTACCAAGTTCAGATTTTTATCATCAACATATGCTTAAGGAACGAATTCCAATTGAAAAATATCGAATCTAACTCAAAAGTCCGAAACCGGTCAAAACCCGACCCCCGGGTCCGCGTCCCAAAACTCAGAAATTTTTATACAGAAGTGTTCTTCGTCCTCTCACGAGTCCGTACATATAAAGAACACCAAAATCGTAGTTTGTTTGACCCCTCAATTCGACCCCTAAAAGTCTCATAATCTCAAGCCCTAAAACCCAATTTTCTACTGATTTTCATGAATTTACACTGGTTTTATGCTCTATAATCATCCATAATCGAGTTTTAATGATCAAAACACTTACCTCTATGAAGAACAAGGATTTTTCTCTTCAAAATCGCCCCCAAGAGCTCTTTTCCGTACAACAATGGTGAAAAATAAGGTTTAAGTCGCAGAGGGTTTATTTATTTAATGCCTAGTGATTTACTCTCCGCGATCGCGGTCAAACACCTGTGATCGCATAGACCAAAAGCTCCTGACCTTCCGCGATCGCAGCACTGTGCACGCGATCGCACAGTGCATTTGCCAGCCAACCCCACGCGCCTAAACACCCTATGCGATCGCACCCTGGCACACGCGATCGCACTGGGCCCTCTCTCCTTCTCCGCGATCGCAGGCCATTCCTCGCGTTCGCACAACACAATTTAGCCTGCCCCAAATTTAACTCTCGGCGATCGCACACATCCCCATGCGATCACAGTGAAGAAACTACTGATGTGCAACAACCAGAAAACCAGCTATGTTATTCAAGTCCAAATAAGTCCGTTAATCACCCGAAATCAATCCCGAGCCCCTCGGGACCCCAACCAAACTTACCAACATATCCCATAACATCATTCAAACTTAGTTGCACTCTCAAAACACCAAAACTAACATCAAAACACCAAATTTACATCGAATTCAAGCATAAGAACTTTGATATTTCTAAAATCCACCAATGATGCCGAAACTATCCAAATCAACTCCGATTGGCCTGAAATTTTGCAGACAATTCCAAAATGACATTACGAACCTGTTTCAACTGTCGGAATTCCATTTCGACCCCTATATCCTGTTTTCCATTGCCTACCGAAAATCACCCAAAAACTAACTTCGCCAATTCAAGCCTAATTCTACACCGGACATCACAAAAATATTTCGGATACACTCCTAAGTCCCAAATCACCTAACGAAGCTATCCGAGCCATAAAATTCGCATTCCGGGGTCGTTTACTAATAAGTCAACTCTCAGTTGACTTTTCCAACTTTAAGGCTATTTTTAAAGGCTAATTGACTGAACTCTCACTACAACCATTCGATTTCAAGCCTATCAACTCTAATACATCAAATATAGTATAACTAATCTATAACAAGTCAATAACAACAATTAAAATGCAGGTTTTTATGTAACGACGGATCGGGTCGTTACAAATGTAATAACATTTATCGTGATCATTTGAACAAATATCGCATTTATTTTAACATTAATTGTTATTTTTCAATATTTTTTTTTACATGTTTTATACTAATTGACGCGATGTACACGTGCACGCACGTACACTAAAACTAGTATTATAAAAAAGGTAGGTACGTTCCTTCGTATTGAAAGAGTTAGCGCCAAATAATTGTACTACTATTTGAAAGCATTACAAACTACTTAAATTACAAAATGTTATAGAATTGTATTTACTTTCTTTCATGAATTTATAATATTTAAAGTTTTAGATGAATATAAATATTAATTATTAACTTATTGACATAGGTTGAACTTAAACCTATCATATATTCATATGTAAAAGTTATTCTTTATTTAATGAATTTAGTCTGCCATATTCTTTTATTTAGAGAATTTATTCTGCTACGTTTTAACTTGTCAATTTCATTAATTCGAGGTTAAATATTGATATAACATATTTGCTATTCAAACTCAGCAATTAGTTATCTCCTAATTGCATAAAACTTATATATCTAATTAAATACAAATTCAAATTCCTTTTGATTTTTTGTGCTTGAAATAAATGAGCTGCCAATTATACTTAATTTAGAAAATCTTAGATAGCGTTTGGTCATAGATTCCAAAATTTATTTTGAAAACTCTGCTTTGGGTGAAGTTTGGCTTGAAGATAAAAATGTGTTTGGACATACGTTTTCAAAACATATATATTTCCCAAATTTATTTTGGAAAAATATGTGTATTATGAGGGATTTGGTCCAAAACCAGCTATTGAGGTGGTTTTGGGATTTGGAATTTTGCGAAAATATAGGCAAAATTTATGGCAAAACCTAAGTTTATTTTGGCTAAATCTATGGTCAAACGGGTCCTTAGATTTGGTTAAGTAATTGTATTATGTGCTTAACTTCTGAGGAATAATGGTGTGACATTTTGTACTTTGCATATGCGGAGAAGTCTTGGCAAATATGTGTTTATATGTGTCCCACGTTTAAATATACTATGCATCTGTCGATCATTTTCTAAAATTTCCTATGTTCACTAAATTGTGGGTACTATGTGTTTGTGCTATGCATTTGTGGAGGAAATGTAGGCTTTGATAATGCCTCAAAAGTTTCCTTTATTTACTAAATTGTGTGATGACAGTTAAGGTAATAATATCGAAAAATATGAGTAAATATATAATGATGGAAGCTGGCATGTAGATGAAGACGCCTCTACTTCACCTGTTTCTACTACAGCACTTCTTATATAGGAGAAAATAGTGGTGTGACATTTTGTACTTTATGTGGAGAAGTCTTGGATAAATATGTATTTATATGGGTCCCACATTTAAATATACTATGCATCTGTCGAACATTTCCAAATATTTCCTTTGTTCACTAAATTGTGGGTCCCATATTTTTGTACTATGCATTTGTGGAGAAAATGTAGGCTTTGAAAATACCTCAAAAGTTTTATTTATTTACTAAATTGTGTGATGGCAGTTAATGTAATAATATCGAAAACCAGAGGTAAATATATAATGATGGGAGCAGACATGTCGACGAAGACACATCTGCTTCTCCTGTTACTACCGTACTTCTCATATAGAGAATGCATATTTGAAGAAGTCTTGGGTAAATATGTGTTTATATGGGTCCCACGTTTAAATATACTATGCATCTATCGAACATTTCCCAAAATTTCCTTTGTTCACTAAATTGTGGGTCACATATTTTTGGTACAATGCATTTGTGGAGGAAATGTAGGCTTTGAAAATGCCTCAAAAGTTCCTTTTATTTACTAAATTGTGTGATGACAGTTAATGTAATAATATCGAAAAATAGAGGTAAATATATAATGATGGAAGCTGGCATGTCGACGAAGACGCCTTTGCTTCACCTGTTTCTACCGTACTTCTCATATAGGAGAATGCATATGTAGAGAAGTCTTGGGTAAATATCTGTTTATATGGGCCCCACGATTAAATATACTATGCATCTGTCGAACATTTCTCAAAATTTTCTTTGTTCACTAAATCGTGGGTCCCATATTTTTGTACTATGCATTTGTGGAGAAAATATAGGCTTTGAAAATTCCTCAAAAGTTTTCTTTATTTACTAAATTGTGTGATAGCAATTAATGTAATAATATTGAAAAATAGAGGTAAATATAATGATGGAAGATGGTATGTCGACGAAGGCGCCTCTACTTCACCTGTTTCTACCGTACTTCTCATATAGGAGAATCCATATGTGGAGAAGTTGTGATGACCCAAAAGGTCATCTTATGTAATTTAAGCTATATCTGTGTTCCGAGGCTCCGAGAGCCTCCATTAGTCTCACCTCGTTATGCGTGCACAGCCCGGACGTGTAGCCGGGAAGCTATTATGTGAAAAGTTGATGAAAATGAGTTTTGATAATTAATGAATGAATATAGTTGACTTTGGTCAATATTTCTGGTAAACGGACCCGGACTCGTGATTCGACGGTCCCAGAGGGTCCGTAGGAAAATATGGGACTTAGGCATATGCCCGAAATCGAATTCTGAGGTCCCAAGCCCGAGAAATGAATTTTTAATGAAAATTGTTTTCTGAAAATAATAAAGGATTTTGATAATGAATAATTATGTGAAAACCATGTTGCTGGACCCGTATTATGGTTTCGGAGCCCGGAACAGGTTTATTATATGTTATGTGACTTATCTGTGAAATTTGGTGCAAAACGGACTTGAAATGAGTGGTTTCGGATAAAAAATGAGACTTTGAGATTTTAAAGAACTAGAAATGTGGCTTGGAAAGTAGTGATATGTTCCCGAGGTCCGAATGGGATTCCGAGACCGGGAATAGTTCCGTGGTGTTAATTATAACTTGTCTGCAAAGTTTGAAGTCGTTCCGAGCAGTTTAGGCCGGTTCGGCGTATTGAAGTGAATTCTAGAATTTTAAAGTTCTTAAGTTTGATTAATTGGATCTTGAGGTTTGATTCATGGTTTTGATGATATTTTTATGATTTAAAAGCTTGAATAAGTCCGTAGGATGTATTGGGAGACGTGTGTGTCTTTGGTTTTGAGACCCGAGGGCTCGGGTGAGTTCCGGGTAGCTAACGAGGTGTAAAAAAAAAGTTAGAAAATCTGGTGTGATGTTGCAGGTTTCTGGTGTCTGGTGTTTTCTTCTC
>ML299330.1:0-68534 GCA_005239495.1 Nicotiana undulata
TATACTACTCGGAATGACCTCAAATTTTGCAGACAAGTCATAAATGACCATACGGAACTATTCACGGTCCCAAAATTCCGTTCGCACCTCGATAGCATAAAATCACATCCCAAACCAAATTTCAAACATAAGGAAACCCTGATTTCCTTTTCGGGCGCCGAAATGCTCCTGGGTCATCGAAAACCCGAGCCGAACATACGCCTAAGTCTGAAATCGTCATATGGAGATACTGGAGCTGTCAGAACTCGATTCCAAGGTCGTTTGCTCAAAATGCTGACCGAAGTCAAACTTGGCCAAATAGGCCAACCTTAAAGAACCAGGTGTTCCTAAATCACTCAAACCATTCCCGAATCCCAAACCACCCGTCCCCGCAAGTCATAAAGCACGAATAGCCTCTATGGAAGGTTTTATTTAAGGGAACGGGATCCTAATACGCAAAATGACCGATCAGGTCATTACATTCTCCCTCTCTTAAACAAACATTCATCCTCGAACGGGTCTAGAATCGTACCTGGAGTGCTGAACAGCTGTGGATATCTGCTCCGCATGTCCTCCTCGGATTCCCAAGTCGCCTCCTCAACTGGTTGGCCCCTCCACCGAACCTTAACCGCAGAAATTGTCTTGGACCTCAACTGGCGGTCCTGTCTATCAATAATAGCTACTGGCTCCTCCTCGTAGCCCAACTTCTCATCTAATTGAATTGTGTTGTAATCAACTACGTGAGATAAGTCGGCGTGATACCTCCGAAGCATGGATACGTGGAAAATCGGATGAACTCCTGATAAGGTAGGAGGTAAAGCAAGCTCATAAGGGACCTCTCTGACTCGCCTCAACACCTCGAATGGACCTATAAACCTGGGACTCAGCTTGCCCTTCCTCCTGAATCTCATGATACCCTTCATCGGCGAAACCTTCAGCATAACCTTATCTCCCTCCATATATGCTACATCACGCGCTTGCTGATCTGCATAACGCTTATGTCTGGACTGAGATGTGCGGAGTCTCTCCTGAATAATCTTCGCCCTATCCAAAGCATCTCTCACCAGATCTGTGCCATATAATTTGGCCTCGCCAGGCTCAAACCACTCGATAGGAGAACGACATCGCCGAGCATATAAAGCCTCGAATGGAGCCATCTCGATGCTGGACTGATAACTGTTATTGTATGCAAACTCAGCCAAAGGCAAGAATTGGTCCCACTGACCGCCAAAATCAATCACACAAGCCTTGAGCATATCCTCCAAAATCTGAACTGTACGCTCTGACTGGCCATTAGTCTGAGGGTGAAATGCTGAACTGAGGTCTATCTGAGTGCCCATCTCACTGTGAAAAGCTCTCCAGAAGAGCGAAGTGAACTGAGGACCTCGATCTGATATAATAGACACCGGCACACAGTGCAACCGGACTATCTCTCGAATGTAAATCTGAGCCAGCCTCTCTGTAGTATAAGTAGTAGCCCCAGGAATAAAATGCGCTGATTTGGTCAATCTATCTACAATGACCCAAACCGCGTCAACCTTCCGCAAAATCCGAGGCAACCCAACCACGAAGTCCATGGTGATGCGCTCCCATTTCCACTCAAGAATGGGCATCTGCTGAAACAAGCCTCCTGGCCTCTGGTGCTCGTACTTGACCTGCTGACAATTGAGACACTAGCCACATATTGTACTATATCCTTCTTCATCCGCCTCCACCAGTAATGCTGCTTCAAATCAAGATACATCTTTGTCGCTCCTAGATGAAAAGAATACCGAGAATTGTGCGCCTCTGCTGGAATCCTCTCTCGCAGGCCATCAATATCAGGAACACAAAATCGGCCTTGGAGTCTCAGAACACCATCCTCGCCCAAGGTAACCTCCTTGGCCCTACCCTGGACCATCGTATCCCGAAGCTATGCAAGACATGGATCATCAAAATGTCGAGCCTTAATCTCCCCAACAATGAAGACTGAGCAACTACATGAGCCAAAACTCGACGAGGCTCTGAAAGGTCCAATCTCATAAGGTGATTGGCCAAGGACTTAATGTCCAAGGCTAAAGGTCTCTCCTCATCTGCAATGTAGTCCAAGCTACCCATACTCGCTGCCCTCCTACTCAAAGCATCTGCTACTACATTCGCCTTGCCCAGGTGATACAGAATAGTGAGATCATAGTCTTTTAACAACTCAAGCCATCTCCGCTGCCTCAAATTAAGGTCCCTCTTCTTAAACAAATGCTGCAAACTGCGGTGGTCAGTGTAGACCTCACAAGACACACCATACAAATAGTGCCGCCAAATCTTCAAAGCATGAACGATCGCCGCCAACTCTAAGTCGTGCACAGGATAATTCTTTTCATGAGCCATCAGCTGGAGCGAAGCATAAGCAATAGCCCTGCCACCCTGCATCAACACACATCCTAACCCGACACGTGAAGCGTCGCATATAAAATATACATCCCAGACTCAGAAGGCAATGATAGAACTGGTGCTGAGGTCAATGCTGACTTGAGCTTCTGAAAGCTCGCCTCACACTCGTCGGACCATCGAACAAGGCATTCTTCTGAGTCAATCTAGTCAATGGAGCTGCAATAGAAGAGAAGCCCTCCACAAATCGTCGATAATAGCCTGCTAGACCCAGAAAACTCTTGATCTCTGAAGCTGAAGTAGGATGCAGCCAACTCTGAACTGCCTCAATCTTCTGCGGATCAACCTTGATACCCTCTCCGGATACCACATGCCCTAGAAATGCCACAGACTCTAACCAAAACTCGCACTTGGAGAACTTAGCATATAGCTTCTGCTCTCGCAAGGCCTGAAGCACAACTCTCAAATGCTGCTCGTGCTCACCAAGGCTCCGTGAGTAGATCAATATATCATCAATGAAAACAATAACAAAGGAGTCGATAAACGGCCTGAACACCATATTCATCAAGTCCATAAATGCTGCTGGGGCATTAGTCAAGTCGAAGGACATCACTAAAAACTCATAATGGCCATATCTGGTGCGAAATGTAGTCTTCGGAACATCAGAAGCCCGAATCTTCAACTGGTGATAACCCGATCTCAGAACATCAGAAGCACCCTACAACTGGTCAAACAAATCATCAATGCGCGGCATAGGATACTTGTTCTTGATGGTCACCTCATTCAATTGACGATAGTCAATGCACATCCGCATAAACCCATCCTTCTTCTTCACAAATAAGAACGGAGCACCCCACGGTGACACACTCGCCTGATGAACCCCTTGGCTAACAACTCCTCAAGCTTCTCCTTCAACACCTTTAGCTCCTTAGGAGCCATACGATAAGGGGGAATGGAAATAGGCTGAGTATCTGGAGCCAAATCAATACAAAAGTCTATATCTCGATCTGGAGGCATGCCTGGAAGATCTGAAGGGAACACATCTGGAAACTCTCAAACAACAGGCACTGAATCAATGGTAAGCTAAGCAACCCTTCTCGACCAAGTGTCGAGCCTTCATATAGGAAATGACCCGACTAAATGCACTAACTGAAGAACCCCTCCACTCTAACCTCGGCGACTCAGGCATGGCTAATGTAACTGTCTTGGCATGGCAATCCAACACAGCATGATAAGGATATAGCCAATCCATGCCCAAAATAACCTTGAAATCAACCATATCGAGAAATAATAGGTCGTCTCTGGTCTCAAGCCCACAGAAAGTAATCACACAAGATCGGTAGACCCGATCTACTACCATAGAATCGCCCACAGGAGTGGACACATACAAAGGAGAACCCAAAGACTCACGAGGAACATCTAGAAAATGAGCAAATAATGCGGAAACATATGAGTATGTAGACCCTGGATCAAATAACACAGAAGCCTCCCTACCACAGACTGAAATAATACCTGTAATCACGGCGTCTGAGGCCACTGCATCTGATCTGGCCGGAATAGCATAGAATCTGGCTGTAGCACCTGAAGACTGAGCTCCCCCAGAACGAGTTAGAGCTGACTGACCCCTTCCTGACTAGCCTCCCCCTCTAGGACGGCCCCTGCCAACCTGACCCCCACCCCTAGGTGGTCGAACTGCTGGTGCTGAAATCATAGGATGGTGACTCTGTTGCACGGCCTTGCCCCGATAGTGGGGGAAATCCCTCCTCACGTGGCCTAAGTCCCCGCACTTGTAGCATCTCAAATGTGACATATCTTGTTGTCCTGTGGAGTAAGAGTCCTAAATAGACGGAGTGCGATGAGAATCATCTGACACAACACTGAAATAGGAACCGGAGGATCTCTGACAGCTGGAGTAACCACTGGATGAACTGTGGATGGCTGGAGGATGGTAGGAGTGCTCTAGCATGGCGCTGAACTGAGGCCTCGCTGGAACACCCCTGGGAGGTAGTGGAGGTGCTGTATATGAAGTCCTACTGAACTGACCGCCTCTAAACTGACCCCCTGCCCCTAGCTGGAGCACCCCTAAAGTCACCTGAGAATCTGGCCCTCTTGTCATGCTGACCCTGCTCCCTGCTCCTCAGTCGGTAACCCTCAATCCGTCGAGCTATCTCGACTACAAGCTGGCATGGGGTACCCATCTCTACCTCTCTGTCCATAAAGGTCCTGATATCTGGATGTAAGCCTTCCACGAACCGCCACACCCTCTCGGCATCAGTGGGCAATATCATGAGAGCATGGCGGGATAACTCTAAAACCCTCGCCTCATAATCCGTCACGGACATCTTCCCCTTCTCTAACCGCTCAAACTGACCCTGAAGCTCCCCCATCTCAGACGGAGGAATGTATCTATCCAGAAATAGCTTAGTAAACTAACTCCACGTGACAGGAGAAGAATTCGCTGGCCTGCTAAGAACATATGGCTGCCACCAGCGGCGAGCTCGACCCTCAAGCTGAAATGTAGTGAAGTCTACCCCATGCGACTCCAATATCCTCATGTTGTGCAGTCTGTCCCTGCACCTGTCAATGAAATCCTGGTCATCCTCGCCCCGCTCACCCCCAAAGACTAGAGGGCAAACCCGGGTCCATCTATCTAGCATCTTCTGCTGGTCGCCCTCTGCAACTGGCCTGGGATCTGACTGTGCTACTAAAGGCTGAACTCTACCCACGGGCAGTGTACCCGGAGTGTGATGTGTTGTTGCCTGTCCGGTGGCCTGAGCGATAGGGGTCTGAACTCCCCCTCCCGCCTGGGAAGTGGCAGGATCTGCTGGAAGTACGCCTGCCGGGGCCGTGGTGTCCATGAATCTCAACATGCGGCCCATGACCTCCTGGAAGCCTGGCGCCATCATAAAGTCCGTTGGAGCAGGAGCAATGGGAGGCAACTCATCCCGCTCCTCGATAATAGGATCCTCAAGTGGTGCAACTGGTACAACTCTGGGACGCCCTCGTCCCCTACCTCGAGCAGGTGCCCTACCCCTTCCCCTACCACGCCCTCGAGCGGTGGGGGTAACAGCCTCTCCCGGATCAGGAACATGAGAAGCACGTGTCCTCACCATCTGTGAGAGAGTATAAGATCAAATTTGAGTACATCATCGGTAACGCGATAGGATATGAACAAAGAGGAGTTTCTTAACACCCTATAGCCTCCTGAAGATAAGTACAGACGTCTCCGAACCGATCCGTAAGAATCTACTGGGTCTGCTCGTGACTCGTGAGACTACGTGAACCTAAAGCTCTGATACCATGTTGTCACGACCCAAATCCTAATTTAGGTCGCGATGGGGCCCAACAGCGGGGTTAGGCCAGCCAACATGAATGACACTATGAGTTACCTTCCCTAGTTGCCTAACATTCCAACATTTACCAATTTTTAATCAGATATGAATATGATAATATCCTGCGATATGAAGTAAAACCATAAATACGTGAACCAAATGATAAGCATGTCTATATAATATATACAGCCCAAAAACCCAAAATATACGCTATGTGTGTGCCAGGAACTAGTGTCACGAGTGTCACGGGCAACTATCAGAATATACAAGATACATATAGATACAAATCCACAGTCTGGATGAAATAGACGGGGAAAATAACAAAAGGAACTTCAGGGTGCTGCTAGGAGGTCGCCAGGAAGAGCAGCTCACCGTGAATTCTAATCACACAAATCAGTATCTAGCACCGGCCTGATAATCAGATGTACATGCCTCCGAACCTGTACAATCAAGTACAGAAGGAGAAGAAGTGCAGCATGAGTACATAAATAAATATGTACCCAGTGAGTATCCCGTCTAAACTCGAAGGAGTAGTGACGAGAGGTCGAATAGATACTCACTAAGGTCCAGCAATATAATATAAAAAAGAGATATGGCTAAAGCAGTAAGCATGTGAAGCAGAAATCAACAAGTACATAAGCAAATAATGTAATCCAAGTAACAACTAAAAATGAACTGCAAGTGCCAAATTCTCCGTTTACACAAAACCTGTCAATCCCACTATATGTGACTCAGACTCAAGTGATAATATAATACCAGAACAAGACAACCGGCCAGAGTCATAAGGGTTGTCATAAGGACTGAGGTCATAAGCTAACCCACGATCGCGAATCATACATGCGACTCGCGTGATGACTCAATAGTAATAAGTTGACCCACGATCGCGCATCATACCTGCGACTCGTGTGTTGAATCGATAATGATAAGTTGACCCACGATCGCGCATCCAGTCTGCGACTCGTGTGCTGACTCGATAATGATAAGCTGACCCACGATCGCGCATCATGCCTGCGACTCGTGTGCTGACTTGATAATAATAATATATAAGCTGACCCACGATCGCGCCTCCAGTCTGCGACTATTGTGCTGACTCGATAACAAGTGCATATACACATATAGGTATATATGTGTACCGACTCAACAGTGAACTCAACGGGACCGTGCCAATACCACTCTAGCCAACTGGGATTGAAATCATAATATTTCACCTTTCCATGTAATCTCAACCACAATCACAACTTACAATACATACAAGGTAAAAATAAGGCACATAGAGGCATGCTCGTGAGTCCTAAAGCTACCCGACATAGCAATATAGTCGCCACGTATGGACTCTCGTCACTTGGTACGTAGGCGGCCCCCACAACATGTATACATAACAAATAAGGAACCTATGGGGACATTTCCCCCTTACAAGGTTGAAAAGGAGACTCACCTCGCGACGAAATCACCCCTCGGATCAAGGATGCGCTCGAATCTTCGAAATCTACCCTCGACGGCTCGCAACTAGCCAAATATAGCGTAATTGAATCACTTTAAGTTCAAAGAAGAAAAATTAACCAATAAACCCAAAATTAGGCATTCTTGAAGGATTTTGGAATTTTGACCACGGGCCCACACGTTCGGATTTCGAGAATTCTCGAAGGAATCACTTACCCGAAGCCTAAGGATCATAATTACGTGATTTATACATGAATTCATGCCTTAGAATGGATAATTCACTAATTCTCCCATAAGCCCTAATTTACTACCAAAGTTCAAGAATTGATGATTTAGAAGAGAGAATTAGCTAGGAATTGATGTTAAAACTTAGTAAAACCATGGAATTTACTTACCTAAATAACAATGGTGGAAGGTTCCTTGAAGATCTCTCTAAAGACTTGAGGAGGAATATGAAAATGGAGGAAATAGGCTAAGTCCCATATTTAATAAAATTGCCCAATTATTCCTTCACTGCGATCGCGATAAGGGACCTGCGATCGCGAAGGCTAACTGGCCAGACCTCTACGATCGCGGCAGAGGTCTTGCAATCGTGAAGAGCAATTGTGCCCGGCCCTGCCTTGACACTATGCGATCGCGAGGATGGGTCTACGATCGCGAAGACTGGGATGCGATCGCGAGGATGGGTCTACGATCGCGAAGACTGGGATGCGATCGCGAAGGCCAAGGACCCAACCTTCCGCGATCGCGAAGAACAATCAGCAGCCTAGCCAAATTCCTTCTCTGCAATCGTGACTCACCTTCTGCGATCGCGAAGAAGGAAACCGACAGCAAAAATCTGGTTTTTCCAACTTAGCTCCAGGGGGTACAAAACTCACTCGAGCCCCTCGAGACCTCGTCCAAAAGCACCGGCAAGTCTGTATTCATGATACGGACTCTCTTGAACTTCCGAAACGTGAAAAAAAAACAACGAAACTCAGAATTCAACCCCAAAATCAAATTGAATCAAACTTAAGAACTTAATATTCTAGAATTCACTTCAATGCACCGAACAGACCTATACTACTCGGAATGACCTCAAATTTTGCAGACAAGTCATAAATGACCATACGGAACTATTCCCGGTCCTGGAATTCCGTTCAGACCTAGATAGCATAAAATCATGTCCCAAACCAAATTCAAACATAAGGAAATCCTGATTCCATTTCGGGCGCCGAAATGCTCCCGGGTCATGGAAAACCCGAGCCGAACATACACCCAAGTCCGAAATCATCGTACGGAGCTACTTGAGCTGTTAGAAATTGATTCTGAGGTCGTTTGCTCAAAATGCTGACCGAAGTCAAACTTGGCCAAATAGGCCAACCTTAAAGAACCAGGTGTTCCTAAATCACTCAAACCATTCCCGAATCCCGAACCACCCATCCCCGCAAGTCATAAAGCATGAATAGCCACTATGGAAGGTTTCATTTAAGGAAACGGGATCCTAATACGCAAAACGACCAGTCGGGTTGTTACAATTTCTACCCTTTTTACAGTGGTTTGAACGAATGATATTTCTTTGGCGTCAGTACTTTATTTCCATATTAACAAAGTAAGCATGGAAATGATTCCTTGTATGGATTAAAAGTTTTACCATATCACTTTTTCTTTATGAACGACAAATTATTTGCCCTTGCTGCTTTGCTATTTTGAAGTAGGTTTGTAGCAAAGGACTTGTGTCATTAATTTTTGCACTTTCATATATTGCTTAACACTAACTATTTGTTGAGTTGAGTTAGCAAAAGTCTATGGATATAAATTAGATCCAATCGCCATAATTAAGAGTTCTACTCAAAACATTAGTACTTCCTACATATCAGGCATTCCTATTTTTTTATACTAACAATATGATTTTTATTCATTGGTCCTAAGGAGCATAATTGGGTCACTTAGCAGTTCATGCCATCAATTTGTTCCTGAAGAAAAATATTACGAGAAGGGACTATGATTTATTATTTTCATCTCTATTGATGGCTAAGTATGAGAGTTTTCAAGAAATATATAGTCACCGGTGATAATAGGCTAGATTCACGTAGTTTAGCGTATATTTATACTCCAACTTAATGATGCTTCACTGTCTTAGGAAGGTTAAATGATGTTAAAATAGCTCTAATTGTGGATTTTATGTTTCGCAGGAGCAAAGTGTGCTTATGAGGATCTAGGATGGTGGTTGGATCCAAATTGAAGTAGAAAGAACCCTTGGAGTTTTTAGTGTGTGAAATAAGGAAGGAAAATCGCTAAGGCAGACTACTAGTCCACTAGAGCGGCCATAGCGCGGCCGCGCTAGTCCAGGTGCTTGAGGCAGAATGAAGTCCCATTAGCGTGGCCATAGCGCGCCCAGTAGCGCGGTCGCGCTAGTCCAGTTCGCACACGTTATTTTCAGGGTAAAATTGGAAGCTTGGGACTATTCCACTTAACCTATATAAGATTCAACTCGCCCAAAAGAAGAGAATTATCAAGGTTTAGAGTCATGTTCAAGGAAAAGAAAGGCAAGAGGCAAGGAGGACAATTGGGCATCAAATCTCATCTTTCTTCCTGGTGTTTTTCCCATTATTGATGAACTCTTCTATTGTTATTCTTAGAACAATTATGATTAGCTAATTTATTTAGTCTAAGGTTTTGGTGGAACCTGTTGAGGATGAACATATTGTTATATTAATATAGTTTGCTTGGTTTAATCTCTATTTGTTCAACTAAGTTCTTGTCGTAGTTGATTGAAGGGCCCTCAATTAGTTGTGCCTATTTAATATGTATCTACTCGGGAGAGAGTACATATTTATGTAGTTGTTGAACAACACCACTTCCAAAGTATAGGAGGGATCCATAACTAATGGTTTAGAGGTTGGATTAGGGATAACGATACCTTGGGTGCAATCTAAAGTGATATATAATAAAAGATAGCTAGCGTAACTCAGGAGAGTGCGTCTAGTAAATTGCCATAATTACTCGGGAGAGATTTATGGTAACAAGAGTGATCATGATTGATAGAGATAGTTGGGCCAAACTATATGAAATATAACAGGAAAGGATTCCATCAACAGGGGAAACCATAACCTTAGATCCTTCTTGCATTTGTTTACAACCCAGCAATAGTTATCTTCTCGTTTAATTAAATTCATTCAGTTTTAGTTAGTAGAAACACCAACAATTGTTATTCAAAATCTTTGGGAAGTTGATTACGAAGAATAGAGTGAGTCTAACAACGATATTGATAGGTTAATTCCATGTTCGACTCTGGGAGAAATACTCAGATTATATTTGCAACGTCTGCTTAGTCCTTTTTATAAGGCATAGTTGGGCGTGATCAACCGGCAGTGCCATATTTCCTATGTCTTGTTATGAATTAACACTTGAACTCTAACAGAGTACGACTACTAGAAGTGGCAATACTTTGTATATCTCATTGTAACTAATGTTAAACACCAAAAGTGGTAGATACCTATCATGACCACTAGAAGTGGTAATTTAGGTTTGTTATGGTTACAATTGAAGATAATTTAGAGAAAAATTCTCCGTATTACATACATGCCTTGATTTGCTCCTGAAGTATCAAATATCTTTAAAGAGATTCGAAGCATCACAATGCGATGTGGTTAATGCACAATTATATTCCCTGAAGGATGAGAATGTTTTATAAATATTAATCCATTCCCTGAAGTGAATGTGATAATATTAATAAAGCTCGTAAATACGACCGCTCTCTTAATGTAAATATATTACGATTCACCTCCAGAAGAGGTAATATGATTGAGAGAATATATGCTCAATATTACGTTTACTCCTGAAGTAGTAAAACAATTGAATTTTTCTCCTGAAGCGGGAAAATATTATGAAAGTGTGTGTTTATGTGCTTAAACAAAATAATAAGTTATTCGAAGTTATTTTTGAAGCACATTTTCATTCCCTGGAGTGAATGAAGAAATACAATAACTCACCTCCTAAAGAGGTAGAATAACAGAGAATATAAATATTATTTTTGTAGCATAAAGATCATTGTCACACGTACCTGTTGTACGTAAAACATCTTGGATAATTTTATTAAATATCATTCTAAGGGAAAAGCATTCTTGTAGAATGTTTTCTACTGCAATGACATCAATATATTATAGTTAGTTATTGAGTTCCCCGAAGGAAATAACAGCTTATGTATCTTTCCCTGAAGGATGTAATGACTGTGGTTGTCGCTTTGCTATAAAATATTCAGATGTTAATAGCGTTTTCCCCTGAAGGAGACATTTGTCACAACGTTGGTGGTAAAAATATTGAAATTCTTAATTTCTTACATTTATAAATTTAGTATTGTCTTTCTATTGTTTTGATTATGCCTTTTTTTGTCATGACACTAGAAGTGTTTCAAAAACTCCAGAAGAACTAATTATTTGTCTAGAAGACACATGACACTAGTAGTGTACGAATAATATTAGATTGTGGATAAATACGAAGACTCTCGAAGAGCTTGTATACAAATATGTTATTCATATTATATGATTATGATCAAAACATATGTTGTAGTAAACCTGAAGCTTACTAATACAAATGACTATCATATTGAGACTATAAATGATTGGAAGATTGAAAATCTTCACGTTTCCACAATCTTAGGGGGTAAAGTAATATATATGTGAGAAGTTACCCGCCTTATTCTTTAATTTGTATTACATCATGTATCACGGTAAACCAGAAGTTTACTAACACAAAAGCATCATAGTAAACCAGAAGTTTTACTGAGGCAAAAGTAGCTACAGTAAACCAGAAATTTGCTAATACAAAAGCAGCCACAGTAAATCAGAAGTTTACTAATGCAAAAGTTTAAGTCATAGTAAACCAGAAGTTTACTAAGAGATATCACATGCCATGATAAACATGGAGTTATCATTTGCCATTTTTAAAATGAGCTATTTGAGAATTCAAATAAGCATATACTGAAGAACTAGAAGATTCTTCAAGAATTCTCTTGTATTGCTTGTTCTCTAAATAAATTGATTATACCAACTAAAATTGGGACTAAAACCCTTGAATTTTGAAATATATGAAAGGTGAATATAGTACCCATTCACCTATCATGTGAACCACTTATAGATGCATAGATGAGATGGTTACACGTGCGTTTATTGTCAACCTGCAGTTTGGCATTTGAAATTGCTTTTATCAATTAAGAGCATAATTTTCAGATTATGAAATCAAGATAGTTCATCTTGATGATGCTAGTTTATATCCAAGCTAGTTTAGCATTGAATACCTCCTATTAATGGCTAAACTATTGCTTATGAGAACAAAGCTTCATGTGTTCGTCTAAGATTTTCTAAATTGCATACAGCAGCACTTGTATGCATCAGACCAATAATATATGATAAGTCCTCCCCTCACAATTAGTTTAGGATCAGAAACCAAATATGTTTACTATGTAATAACGTTTTATGCGTGGTATATGATCAATTTCTCTACCACAAAGCACAAAGATAGGTTTCCCAAAGAAGATTTGGGATGTATATTAGTTTTTCTAACATTCAGGGGATGGAATAAGCAGTTGAAAAATATGTATATGAATCGAATTATCATTAGTATTATTCTCACTCAAAAGATAATTCAAGTCAAATGTCATAAGCATTTGTTGATCCAAAATTAAATATCTTATTTCAGCTTCAAATGCTCCTATTAAAATTAAAGTCCCTGAAGAATGGAGTTTACTGTACGCATGAAGCGTGGTAGACCAATCGGTTCCAAAGGTAACAATCCTTGAAAATGATAGGAGCAAATGATGATAATGATCATAATGAGGAGCGAATGAGATCTAGAAGATATCACGACATAACATTTCATGAAACTCCAGAAGAGGTTTAGGTACCTGAAAATAAGGAAAGTGATGAGATCTCAACAAGTTATGTCGCTTGCGAACCGATACAAAATGATCGTCGATGATATATTTGATACAATATAGTGCACAATATTATAAACGATTGTGAGGATCGGACTAGCAGCCCATACACTTGAAGTTGTCATGACATTTAAATGCAATTCATAACCTAGATGACTCATTTGATTAAGTCTATATGAATATCCATGAAGGATTTAAAATGCCTAAAGCATATAGTTCAAAGCATTGTGAAATGTGTTGAATAAGATTACAAATACCTTTGTACAGTTTAAATCAATCTGGTCGTATGCGCCTCACTGAATTGATGAATGAAGGTTAAGTAAATGATGAGATTTTTCCATGCATTTTTACAAAGAAAACAACATCATAGTTTGTTACACTTGTTGTCTATGTTAGTGGCATAAATATCAAAGGAACTCCAGAAGAGCTCTAAAAAGAAAACCTTTGTCTTAGTCTGCAAATTGAACATTTAACAGACGGGATCTTTATCCATCAATTTGCCTATACATAAAGGGTCTTTAAACGCTTTTACATGGACCAAGCGCACCCATTAAGTACACCGAATGGGTGTTTGATCACTTGAAGTAAATAAGGATCCGTTCTGACCTCCAAAAGAGGATGAGGAACTCCTTGGTCCTGAAATACTCTATCTCAGTGCAGTTGGTGCACTTATGTATCTTGCTAATGCTAACAAAGATGGTGCAGATCATATTGATTATGCAGATGCGAGTTATTTATCAGATCCTCATAAAGTTCGATCTCAAATCGGGTATGTATTTACATGTGGAGGTATTATCATATCATGGCGCTTCATAAAGAAATCTATTGATGCTACTTCTTCCAATCATGCCGAGATAATAGTTATTCATGAAGAAAGTAGGGAATGTGTATGGTTGAGATCTGTGATTCATTTTATTCGAGAAAAATGTGGGTTGGAATATGATGAAAACCCCCAAAATATTATACAAAGACAATATTGCATGCATAGCCCAATTGAAGGGAAGATTTATAAAAGGAGATAGAATGAAGCACATTTCACCAAAATTATTCTACACACATGATCTTAAGAAAAATAGTGGCATTGATGTGCAACAAATCCGTTCAAGTGACAATCCAGCAGATTTATTCATTAAATCTTTACCAACTTCAACTTTTGAGAAGATAGTATGCAATATTGGAATGGGAATACTCAAATATTTAAAACAAGGTTTTCATCAAGGGGAGTGAAATACGCGTTGCACTCTTTTTCCCTTACTAAGTTTTTTCCCATGAGCTTTTTCTTGTAAGGTTTTTAATGAGGCAGCTGGAAATGCGTATTATTAAATATGTGTACTCTTTTTCCTTCACTAGGATTTTTCCCACTAGGTTTTTCCTAGTAAGGTTTTAACGAGGCACATTATCTTTAATGAACATCCAAGGGGGAGTGTTATGAAACTATTATTTGTGGATGTCCATTTATTACTCCGCTATAGATAATCTTCCTGAAAAAGATTATCCATTTAGTACTCTGTTGAAGTTTATCTACAAGAAGCTGATGCAGGCAGGTTGCAAGCAACTCAATGAAATGATTTGTAGCAGTTTCTTATTAAACAGGTAGGTTGCGAGCAACTCATGCAGACTGCTTACAAGCAACTGAAGAAAAGCCTCGCAACTGCTTCCTGAAAAGCCTCGCAGCTACTTCCTTTCTTCTATAAATAGAGGAGTTTTCAGTTCGTTATGTACATCAGTTTGAAAGTTAAATAATATATCAGTTTCTCTCTATACTTGTCTTTGGTTTATTTACTTTACAGTCTTTATTTTATAACAAAACAATTATTTTCACATCATGGTAGTTGAGACTCGGGTTGTGCATATTTTAGTAAATACCGTATTATCATATTGAAATCGAAATTTTTGGTATTTGATATTTGGTACGATATTTATTTTAAATTTTTTAAAAATTTGGTATAAGGTATGATATTTATTATTTTAAAATAGAATACTGAAATACCGATACCGTATTGAAATATATATTATATTACACAATACACCTATTATTAATTTTAACATAAATATAAAAAAATTAAATTTTACTTTCCTTTATTCTCCAAGTTTATCAATTAACTCTAAACAGATAACAAGACATTTCTAATGATCAAATTTATTACTTTATGTGCAGTTTTCTCTCTATGACTTAATACTTGCTGGTTTTGGACAAAAATTGTATTCCTAACTTTTTCATTTTTATAATTTTGAGTACTTTAATTAAAAATATTGCAGTCTATGGCTCTATGTATTAGTTAGTATTCAAATCGGATAAACCGAAATAACCGAACCGAATAAATCGATATCGAAAGAAAAAAGATTGAACCATACCGAATTTAACTAAGTACAGTATTGATATAGCATTTTAAGAAACCAAATATCAAAAATATTGAACTGAAATATTTAAATATTATACCGTACCGATTGTGCCGTTGTTGCATTTCAAAAAAGACCTCCAATCTTGTTTAGCCGTCCTTGCGTTTAACATGTTTAAGAAAGATCTTTGCCGTGCAGTGAGGCAATTCTTATTTAAAATAAAAATATCCCGCTTGTCGTTTTTCTGGGCATGACATGAGATGATAGAAATATTAGTAGGTTCACTGAGTACTTTAAAAAAACTCATAAGGTTAAAAGAGTATCTTAATCTTACTGTACAACACAACAAAAGAAAATAATAAAAGAAGTTCACTACGAATTATTATAAGTTCTCTGCAGAGTTTTAAATAGTTGTTGAGATACAGACAAGAGAAGTACAGTTATATGTATAAAACATTTCATTATTCTGACTTTACCTGAGATGGTTGTCTAGTAGAAAAAGTTGATGAAGGGTCTGTTAGGCTATCTCCAACTGTCACGACCCGAAATCCCACCTTCAGATTGTGATGGCGTTCAACGTTGAACCCGCTAGACAAGACAACGTTTGAACTAAATTGACTTTTTTTAACAATTAAATGACTAAAAATAGCTAGAACAGTTATAATAGAAAATGCGGAAGTAATATAAAAATTCAAGAACTACATAGGAATCTCGTAATGATTTCCTTAAGTACAACCCCAAAAACCGGAATCACAAACTCACGAACCAATCTAAGATTTGCTAAAGACAAGAGTTTGAAATAAAATTATACAACTGTCTAGAAATGTAAAATAAGACAGAAGGAAGGAGGTGAGAGGTGACGCCAAGGCCTGCGGACGCCTGCAGGACTACCTTAGTGTCTCCGTGGACTGAAGGCTACTCCATAAATCCCTGTCCACTGGGTCCGGCACTATATTCTGCACAACATAAAGATGTGCAGGTGTAGCATCAGTACAACCGACCCAAATGTACTAAGTAAGTGCCGAACCTAACCTCGGCGAAGTAGTGACGAGGCTAGGACATGACAACAGATAACACTTTTGCAATTCAATAATATAACAGGAAAATAACGATAGAATATAAGCAGGTAAATTACATCAACGGGGAGAACATGTTGGGGACAAGGGGTAACAACTCACTGAAACAACAAAATAAGATAACAAAAGAAATATAGAAATAGCAACATGAATTTAACCACTCGGAACAAATAAATAAACAGAAAAGGGCACGGCATGTCCCCTCGTGCATAACCTCACAATCACTCGGCACGGAATGTCCCCTCGTGCATAAATAAATAAATCACTCGGCGCGGAATGTCCCCTCGTGCATAGCCTCGCAGTCACTCGACACGGAATGTCCCCTCGTGCAATATATAATAATCGCTCAGCAGGGAATGTCCCCTCGTGCAATAATAGGAAATCACTCGGCACGGCATGTCCCCTCGTGCATAACAACATAAATAAAAGCAACAATTAGTCAGGAAAATACAACAATAGAAACCTCAAATACACAGAAATGTCCAACAAATATTCTATCGTCCCGGCAAGGGACTCAGCTATAACCAATCTCACTCAGAGGTCTAACTCAACAATAAAATACTCAACCGAACGAATAATAAAATAACTTTCCACATCATTAAGTACTCTCAATATATATATCTTCCGGAATGATAATAAATCTATAACACAGAGAATATCAAGAACCCAATGAAAGTTTAGCAAGTTCGACTCACGGGCATGCTTGACCACAACATATAGGTGTCGTCACCTCACCTATACGTTGGACATGGAATATCACATAGCAAGTAAAACTCTATACCTATTCCCTCAAGCTAAAGTTAGGCCAAACACTTACCTCGATGCCACGCCAATCAAGCCTCCACTACCGTTTTACCTCTTGATTCCACCACCAACTCGCTCGTATCTAGTCATAAGTTATTTAATTGTATCAATAGGTGCTAAATGAATAAAGTCTAATGCATGGAAAAGAGTTTTCTGAAATTTTCCCCAAAAGGTCAAAAATCAACCCCGGACCTTCTTGGTCCAAATCCGAAATTCGGACCAAAACCCGATTACCCATTCACCCCCGAGCCCGAGTATATAATTGGTTTTGGAATCCGACCCCAAATTGAGGTCTAAATTCCCAATTTCAATGTTCTTAGATTTTTCCCAAAATTCCCAATTTCCCCATGAAAACCCTAGATTCTAGGATGAAATCTTGTAAAAAGACGTTAAGGAGTAAAGAAAATGAGTTAGAAATCACTTACCAATATTTTTGAAGGAGAAAGAGTGTTTGAAAAATTGCCTCTTATGTTTTAGGGTTTTGAAAAAGTGGGAAATAACTGAAAATCCCGTTTATATATACCCCTCTAGGGCCTCCACCGCGGATCGCGCTAGAGCGACCGCGGCCGTGAAGGCCTTGATGCAGACCTCGCAGGACCTTGGAATTCGATTCCGGGAGTACGCCCAAGTCCCATATTTTCCTACGGACCCTCCGGAACCATCAATTCACGAGTCCGGGTCCGTTTACCAAAAATATTGACCAAAGTCAACTTTACTCAATTAACTACCATAGATTCAACATTTTATCTGTTTTCCCACATAAAGGCTTCTCGGCTTCGCGATCGGACTGCACACGCACATCGAGGTGAGATAAAAAGAGGCTTTCAGGGCCTCGGAACATGGATTTAGCTAAAATTACACGGGATGGCCTTTTGGGTCATCACAATCTCCACCTCTAAAATAAACGTTCGTCCTCGAAAGGACATAGAGAGGTACCTGACTCGGGGAAAAGATGGGGATATCGGCTCCGCATATCGGACTCGGACTCCCAGGTAGTTACCTCAACAGGCTGACCTCTCCACTAAACATGAACCGAAGGATAACTCTTCGATCTCAACTGACGAACCTGCCGAGCTAATATGGCTACCGGCTCTTCCTCACAAGTCAAATCCTTGTCCAATTGGACACCGCTGAAAAGTACATGAGACGGAGCCGCAATATACCTCCGAAGCATAGATACATGAAACACCGGGTGCACGGCTGATAAACTCGGTGGCAAAGCAAGACTGTAGGCCACCTCTCCTACCTTATACAAAATCTCAAATGGACCAATGTACCTAGGGCTCAACTTGCCCTTCTTTCCGAACCTCATCACGCCCTTCATAGGCGACACCCAAAGAAATACTCGGTCTCCTATCATAAATGCCAAATCTCGAACTCTACAATCTGTGTAACTCTTCTGCCTGGACTGAGTTGTACGAAGTCTATCCTGAATGATCTTCACCTTGTCCAAGGCATCCTAGACTAACTCTGAACCCAACAATCTAGCCTCTCCCGGCTCAAACTACCCAACTGGAGACCGACACCGCCTACCATACAACGCCTCATACGGAGCCATCTAGATGCTCGACTTATAGTTTTTGTTGTAGGAAAACTCAGCTAATGGCAAGAACTGGTCCCATGAACCCCCAAAATCAATGACACAAGCCCGCAACATATCCTCCAAATCTGAATAGTACGCTCGGATTGTCCGTCCGTCTGAGGATGAAATGTTGTGCTCAAATCAGCCCGTGTAACTAACTCACGCTGAAATACTATCCAAAAATGGGAGGTAAAGTGAGTACCTCGGTCTAAAATAATGGATACGGCCACACCACGCAATCGAACAATCTCACTCATGTAGATCTTTGCCAACTTCTCCGCTGAATATGAGACTGACACAGGAATGAAGTGCGCTGACTTGGTCAGCCTATCCAAAATAACCCACACTGCATCAAACATCCTCTAAGTCTATGGGAGTCTAACTACGAAATCCATGGTGATACGCTCCCACTTCTACTCGGGAAGCCTAATCTGCTGCATCAAACCACCGGGTCTCTGGTGCTCGTACTTAACCTGCTGACAGTTCAAGCACCTAGCTACATATGCTACTATATCCTTCTTCATCCTCCGCCACCAATAATGCTGCTGCAAGTCATGGTACATCTTTGCGGCGCCCGGATGAATGGAATACCGGAACCTATGGGCCTCCTGTAGTATCAACTCACGAATACCATCAACATCAGGTACACAAATATGACCCCGCATCCTCAAAACTCCCTCATCATCAACTGTGACCTGCTTGGCACCTCCGTGCCGGACCGTATCTCTAAGAACACACAAATGACGATCATCATACTGCCTGGCCCGAATACGATCATATAATGAAGAGTATGGGCCAAAACACTGCCAATCTCAGAAACCTCCAATCTCGTAAATCGGTTGGCCAAAGCCTAAACATCCAAAGCAAACGGTCACTCTCCGACTAACAAATAAGCAAGACTACCCTTACTGACTGACTTTCGACTCAAGGCATCGGCCACCACATTGGCCTTCCCCGGATGATATAAGATGGTAATGCCATAATCCTTCAACAGCTCTAACCATCTCCTCTGCCTCATATTCAACTCTTTCTGCTTGAACAGATATTGCAGACTCTTATGATCCGTGAACACCTCACATGGCACCCCATACAGATAGTGCCACCAGATCTTCAATGCATGAACAATAGCTGCTAACTCCAAATCATGAACTGGGTAGTTCTTCTCATGAACCTTCAACTGACAAGAAGCATAAGCTATAACCTTGCCCTCCTGCATCAACACTGCACCAAGCCCAACCCGTGAAGCATCACAATACACGGTATAAGGCCTTGAACATGTGGGCAAAACTAACATCGGTGTCGTGGTCAAGGCAGTCTTGAGATTCTGAAATCTCGCCTCACACTCATCAGACCACCTGAATTGGGCACCCTTCTGAGTCAACCTGGTCATCGGGGCTGCAATAGATTAAAAGCCCTCCACAAATCGGCGATAATAACCTGCTAAGCCCAAGAAACTCCAAATCTTTGTAGCTGAAATGGGCCTAGGCCAATCTCTGACTGCTGAAATCTTCTTGGGATCCACCTGAATACCCTCCGCCGACACAACATGGCCCAGAAATGCCACCGAACTCAACCAGAACTCACACTTAGAAAATTTGGCATAAAACTGACTATCCTCAGAGTATGGAGGACGACTCGAAGGTGCTGCTCATGCTCCTCTTGGCTACGGGAGTAAATCAAGATGTCGTCAATAAAAACAATCATAAATGAGTCAAAAATGTCCTGAACACTCGGTTCATCAACTCCATAAAAGCAACAGGGGCATTTGTCAACCCAAATGACATCACTAAGAACTCATAATGCCCATAACGAGTGCGAAAGGTTGTCTTAGGGACATCAGACGCCCTAATCCTCATCTGATGGTAACTAGATCTCAAGTCTATCTTGGAAAACACTGTAGCACCCTGAAGCTGGTCAAATAGATCATCAATCCTCGGCAAAGGATACTTATTCTTAATTGTAACCTTATTCAACTGTCGGTAGTCAATACACATCCTCATTGAGCCATCTTTCTTCTTGACAAACCATATTGGGGCACCCCAAGGAGAAACACTATGCCTAATGAAGCATTTATCCAACAAATCCTGTAACTGCTCTTTCAATTCCTTCAACTCTGGCGGAGCCATACGATACGGTGGAGTAGAAATGGGTTGAGTGCCCGGAGCCAACTCAATGCAAAAATCAATATCCCTGTCGGGTGGCATACCCGGCAGGTCAGAAGGGAATACCTCTGGAAACTCACGAACCACGGGCACAGACTCCATAGAAGGAACTTCAACACTAGAATCACAAACATAGGCCAAATAGGCCAAACAACCCTTCTCGACCATGCGTCGAGCCTTCATATATGAAATAACCTGCCCGAGGAATGACTAGGAGTCCCTCTCCACTCCAAGCGAGGTACTCCTGGCAAGGCCAAGGTCACAGTCTTGGCATGATAGTCCAGAATAGCATGATAGGGGGATAATCAATTTATCCCCGATATAACATCAAAGTCAATCATATCAAGAAGCAAAAGATCTACCTGAGTTTCCAAACCACCAATGACCATTAAGAATGAACGGTAGACTCGATCTACCACAATAGAATCACTCACCGATGTAGACACATATACAGAAGTACTTAGGGAATCACGGGGCATACTCAGATAAGGGGCAAAATATGAAGACACATAGGAGAAAGTAGACCCCGGATAATAAAATCGAAGCATCTCGGCTGCAAACTAAAACCGTACCTGTAATAACTGCATCAAAGGCCTCAGCCTCAGACCTGGCAGGAATAGCATAGCACCGGGGTGGAGCCCCTCCAACCTGCACATCTCTAGGCCGACCTACTGCGGGCTGGCCTCTACCTCTCGTGTCCTGTCCTCCGCCTCTATGAATTTGACCTCCACCTCTGGAACCTCGACCACCACACCTAGCTGGCTGAAGGGGTGGCACCTGATGCGGGAACCATGGCACGGGAACCCTGATATTGTGGACCACCAAAACCTCGGGGGGGAAACCTGAAATATGCCCCGTACCACCGCAAGTGAAGCAAGACCTCGGCTGCAGAGAATACTGACCCTGAAACTGTCCCTGACGACCAGAATGACCACCCTGAAAGCTCTGAATCGGCGATGCACTGATGGGAGCTGATGGGGCACTGCGGGATACCTGTAGTGTCGACTGATAAGGCCTAGGAGGATGCCCTCTGCCAAAGGAATCTCTGCTTCCAGGTGAGGCACCACTGAACCGGCCGAAATGACGAGGTCTTTTGTCATACACCTGACCACTACCCTGCGATAACACCATCTCAATACGCCTGGCCACATCGGCCGCATCCTGAAAGGAGATATCAGTACCTGTCTCCCTGGACATCTGCAGTCTGATAGGCTGAGCTAGACCCTCGATAAACCTCCTCACTCTCTCTCGATAAGTGGGGAGTATCATAATAGCATGACGGGCCAGAGTGATGAACCTGGTCTCGTACTGTGTAACAGTCATAGATCCTTGCTGGAGGCGCTCAGACTGCCTCCGAAGATCCTCCCTCTGAGTAACTGGAAGAAACTTCCCCAAGAACAACTCGGAGAACTGAGCCCAAGTCAAAGGTGCAGACCCAGCTAGCCTGGTCAAGCAGTAGTCTCTCCACCAAGTCTTGGCGGTACCGGAAAGACGAAAAGTAGCAAAATCGACCCCGTTGGTCTCCACAATGCCCATGTTTCGGAGAACCTCATAACAACTGTCCAAGTAATCCTGGGGATCCTCTGACGGTGCACCAGTAAATGCGGTAGGGAATAACTTGGTGAACCGATCTAGCCTCCATAGAGCATTTGCTGACATAGCTGCTCCCTCAACTGATGGTGCCACAATACCCGGCTGAGCTACTCCGACTGTCTGAGGTGCCAGAATCTGGAACTGAGGAGCTAGCTGCTATGGTGTGCGAGTAGCAGAAGTCTAGGGCCCTCCCCCGGCCTGAGAGACGGTTGGTGCAGTAGGAAGAAGACCCGCCTGAGCCACGCTCTCCATAAGTCCCACTAAGCGGACAAGAGCGCCCTGAAGAACCGGGGTGGCGATGAATCTCTCTAGGACCTGAGCTGGTCCAACTGAAATCATCTTAGCATGAACCTCACCGGCAAAGTCTACCAGTGGGTCCTCTAGTGGGGCTGCTGCTCTGGGCTGAGACCTGCCCCTGCCTCGACCTCTAGCACGGCCTCGGCCTCGTCCTCGGCCCCTCGTAAGAGCTGCAACAAGAGGATCGGGCTGCTGATCGGTAAATGAGGAAGCACGCGTTCTCGCCATCTGCGAGAGAATAGAATAGAGACTCAATTAGTATTTAGATTTCAAATCGCACGACAGAGAAGAAGAAAAAGAGAAGTTATTCCTAACCTTGCAGCCTCTGGGGGATAAGTACAGACGTCTCCGTACTGATCCCTCAGACTCTACCAAGTTTTTCCATGAGTTGTGAGACCTAAGCAACCTAGTGCTCTGATACCAACTGTCACGACCCGAAATCCCACCTTCAGGTCGTGATGGCGTTCAACGTTGAACCCGCTAGACAAGCCAACGTTTGAACTAAATTGACTTTTTTTAACAATTAAATGACTAACAGTAGCTAGAACAGTTATAATAGGAAATGCGAAAGTAATATAAAAATTCAAGAACTACATAGGAATCTCGTAATGATTTCCTTAAGTACAACCCCAGAAACCGGAATCACAAACTCATGAACCAGTCTAAGATTTGCTAACGTGCATAAAAACATAAATAAAAGCAACAATTAGTCAGGAAAATACAACAATAGAAACCTCAAATACACAGAAATGTCCAACAAAGATTCTATCGTCCTAGCAAGGGACTTAGCTATAACCAATATCACTCAGAGGTATAACTCAACAATAAAATACTCAACCGAACGAATAATAAAATAACTTTCCACATCATTAAGTACTCAATATATATATCTTCCGAAATGATAATAAATCTGTAACACAGAGAATATCAAGAACCCAATGAAAATTTAGCAAGTTCGACTCACGGGCATGCTTGACCACAACATATAGGTGCATGTCACCTCACCTATACGTTGGACATGGAATATAACATAGCAAGTAAGACTATATACCTATTACCTCAATCTAAGGTTAGGCCAAACACTTACCTCGATGCCACGAACACCAATCAAGCCTCCACTACCATTTTACCTCTTGATTCCACCACCAACTCGCTCGTATTTAGTCATAAGTTAGTATCAATAGGTGCTAGATGAATACAGTATAATGCGTGGAAAAGCATTTTCTGAAATTTTTCCCAAAAGGTCAAAAATCGACCCCAGACCTGCTTGGTCCAAATCCGAAATTCAGACCAAAACCCGATTACCCATTCACCCCCGAGACCGGGTACATAATTGGTTTTGGAATCCGACCCCAAATTGAGGTCTAAATTCCCAATTTCAATGTTCTTAGGTTTTTCCAAAAATTCCCAATTTCCCCATGAAAACCCTAGATTCTAGGATGAAATCTTTTGAAAAGAAGTTAAGGAGTAAAGAAAATGAGTTAGAAATCACTTACCAATGTTTTTGAAGGAGAAAGAGTGTTTGAAAAATCGCCTCTTATGTTTTAGGGTTTTGAAAAAGTGGGAAATAACTGAAAATCCCGTTTATATATACCCCTCTCAGGCCTCCACCGCGGACCATGCTAGAGCGACCGCGGCCGCGAAGGCCTTGATGCAGACCTCGCAGCAACTTCCCACGGCGGACCGCGCTTAGGCGACCGCAACCGCGAAGGCCTCACCGCGGACCGCGTTAAGGGTTTAGAGGCTCGACTCCTCAGACCTGCAGGAGCTGTGATTCTTAGCCTAAGGCATCCCGAAACCTACCCGAAACTCCCCCGAGCCCTCGGGGCTCATAACCAAATATACACACGACCTCATAAACATCCTACGAACTTATTCAAGAAATTAAACCTCCAAAATAACATCATAAACACTGAATTAGGCCTCAACATCTAAGAAAATTCTCAAAAGTTCATTAACTTTTAAATTTTCCATTTTTAGTCTGAATCACCTCAAACTGGGTCCGTTTCCTACCAAATTTCACGGATAACTCATATAACACGTATTGAACCTGTTCCGGGCTCCGGAACCACAATACGGGCCCGGTAACACAGGTTCCACATCAAATTTTATTTTCAAAAGTCTTAATATATTTCAAAAAGAAATTTTCTTTAAAAATTCATTTCTCGGACTTGGGACCTCGGAATTCGATTCCGGGCGTACGCCCAAGTCTCATATTTTCCTACGGACCTTCCGGAACCGTCAAATCAGGAGTCTGGGTCCGTTTACCAAAAATATTGACCAAAGTCAACTTTACTCAATTAATTACCATATATTGAACCTTTTATCAGTTTTCCCACATAAAGGCTTCCCGGCTTCGCGCCCGGGCTGCGCACGCACATCGAGGTGAGATCAAAAGGAGGCTTCAAGGCCTCGAAATACGAATTTAGCTAAAATTACACGAGAGGACCTTTTGGGTCATCACACCAACCTTCACCCCTATTTTTGTCTCCATAATGGGGATTTTCCCATTTTGGAAATAACTTACTGCAACCATTCCCCCATTTTTCCCCCAAGAAAGAATATTTTTTTCTCTCTTCTATATTATATATTATCTTTCATTTCAATTTTTATTTTTTAAATTCTATTAAACAAATTCCATCTTTTATTTTTATTAATTTATAATTTCCATTAAAACAATTTCATAAAATTTTAAATAATATAATTTGTATGCAATTATTATAGATTAACTAATAATTCAAAAAAAATTAAATCATTGTGATACAAGATTAATCAAATACATATTACATAACGATAAAATTCATTCGAAATTTTTATATATTTTAATTTAATGTATTTTCAATTTTCATGTATTTCCATTTTTAATGTATTTTCATTTATGTATTTTCAATTTTAGCAACATATAATATTTCATATTTGCGCCATTTATTTTTTGAGATGATTATATATTTTTTGTACAACTATAACTTATAATAAAATTAACTTACAAATTTACATAAAAATAACAAATGCACGAAAATTAATTTATCAAAATTATACGCCAAAGTTAAGATGTAAATTAATATTATAAAGATATTACATAAACATAATTAGGTATATGTAAAGAGATAAATTAAAAGAGTTAAATAATAAAATATAGATGAATAGTAGTGGGGGAGATGAATAGTGTAACCCCATATTTGAGGGACCATTATTCATCCCCATTATGAGGGCAAAAATAAAAATAGGTTGAAGTTTGTTTACCCCAAATTTTTCTCCCATTATAAAAAAATAAGAAAGAAATGGGATAAGATTGGAGATGACCTTAAAGAGTCCATTCTCTTGGAAGTTGAAGGTGAACTGGCAACAGATCTGTTTGTTGTGCCCAATATAAAACGAAAAGATAGGAGATTTAAGAGTCAGTTTAGCCATGAAAATTTTTTCATTTTTTTGTCAAAATTAGTATTTTCTCCATAAAAAAATTAATTTTCAATTATAGATGAATTTTAGAGTTTTACGTAAATTTAAAAATATTTTATTCAAAATCACTCACAAAAAATTAAACAATATGTCTAAACACAATGCTGAGTAGGCGTTTGGACATAAGAATTGTAAAATTCAAAAAAATGGTGAAATTGTTTTTCAAGTGAAAATGGTATTTGAAATATAGAGTTGTGTTTGGACATAAAATTCAGTTTGGGTTGTTTTTGAACTTTTGTGAGTGATTTGAGTGAAAATTTTGAAAAACAACATTTTACAGTTTTCATATTTTCGAAAATTCCAAAATGCATCTTCAAGTGAAAACTGAAAATTTTATGAACAAACGCTGATTTTAAAAAAAATATGTTTTTTTGGGAAAACCTTCCATCAGATTTTATGTCCTGGGCACATTGAAATATCATTTTCACTTTAATTTTTTTTCTTCACTTTTTTCAGCATTTTACAATTCTTATGTCCAAACGCCCACTAAAAACACATGCACGAGAGATACAAATTCATGATACACGACACTTCATTTTTTGAAAGTAAAAGGAGCTCACAGAATTGGCATTAGACCTTCACTAACAGCTATAAATATGCCCCGAATAATTAGTTAAGCAAAGAACTACAAACAAACACAACTTCCCCTCTTCAAGTTTCTGGACAAAGCATTGTCAATGGCTGGAATCAAATTTGCTTTCTTTTTTGCTGCTCTCCTCCTGGCGATTGTTGGTTAGTACTTAGTAGTTGCATTATTCCCCTATCTCTTTGTATATATACTCTCCGTCCAAATTTATATGGCACAATTTCATTTTTAGCTTATCCCAAAAGAAAAAGATAATTTAATTTCAAAAGTCTTTATTTATTTTTCTTAAATCTCCTTTTTAAGCCAAACAAGACCACATAAAGTAGGATGGAGAGTGTGTGCAGGGGAGGAGCTAGAAGCTTGAATATTGTTTGGTCGAACTCAATAACTTTTGCTCAAATAGTATATTTGTGTTAAAAAATTCATTAAATATGTAAAAATATTAAATTTAGAACGCAGTTATTATCACTTGAAGTCGCTACTCTAAAATTTAGAACACATAAAGTTGAAATTCTGGCTTCGCCTCTGAGTGTATGCAAGGGCGGAAGCAGAAGGCGAGCAAAAGGTTCGGCTGAACCGAGCAGTTCTTGCTCAAATAATGTATTTTGTATTAAGAAATTCATCAAATATGTATATTAAATTTAGAACTCAGTCATTAGCCGTTGACAATCTTCATTCTAAAATTCAGATCCTATAAAGTTGAAATTCTAGCTCCGCCTCTGAATATGTGTATATATATCGTTTTATATTAGTGTTTAACTCAATTTTAATTGAATTAACGTGCAGTTGATCCATTCATGATCAGCTCGCCGAAGATGAAAGTGACTGCATTGAGAAACTTACCCTTAAATATGGAAATGGTTGAAAGAAATCTACTAATAGATGGTTGGCTAACTTGTAAGAGAGCTTGCAATAAGAATAGTGATTGCTCTGACGGTTGGTTTTGCAAGAATTGTGCAATTCCTTTCTATGGGGAGAAATATATGCAATGCCTCCATCATCTAGATTCCTCAAAGTATGCTCAACTGATTCCAATTGCATTTATCGGGGGAGATGAAAACATGCTTGAATAGAAAGGAAAAAAAAAGTTGAATGTACTAAGTATTCGGCGTTCGCGCATAAAAATAAAATTGCATCTTTACGTGTGTTTATCTGGCTTTTCATGTACCTACTTTGAGTGAATAAGTGACGACTAAATTAGATGTCCAAATATTCGTCGTTTATTTTCTATCGTATATGTACGTGTATGGAGCATTAATCTAAATGAATGAAATAAGCATCTCGCATTTATTAAGTAGTTTTGCATGTGGTTATGCAAATAAATAAAAAGGAAAAAAGAGAAGTTATACACGATCGTTTTCCATATCCAAGTATGTACATAATACTTTATTTTGCTCATAGAACTAACTATTGTGATACTTTATGTCACGATCGGATCCGGAACCGGCACACGGCAACTACCCCATCGAGCGAACCTTAACTTATTAATATGGTATGAAAATAAACAACAGCTTAAATACTAAGATAATCCATAATATATAACAACTAAAATAGATAAAATCTCGTACTTTGCTCATAAAAAAGATTCAGGCCCACATGTGAAAATGCATGTTGAAAGTTACAATTAAGTAAATAAATGTACGTTCTCTTTAACTGCTCAAGCTTTTAGATAACATCGAACTGATTAATTTGAACGCTTATCAATTATAGGAGGGAGGAGGGGATGAAATATTGTAAATTAGTGTTGCTACATGTTCATCCTTGTGTTATGAGGATATGCTCTTCGGGAAGATCAACAACAACAACCCAGTATAATCCCACAAGTAGGATCTGGGGAGGGTAGTGTGTACGCATATTTTACCCCTACCCTAGGGTAGAGAGGTTGTTTCCAATAGACCCTCGGCATCCTTCCCTCCAAGAACTCCCCACCTTGTTCTTGGGGCGACTCGAACTCACAACCTCTTCGTTGGAAGTGGAGGGTGCTTACCATCAGAGCAACCTCTTCAAGATCACATTTATCAATTGCAGATGTTCGTATCGTACTGATGTGTGTTGCTGCTCTGGAATGATGACATACTCACTGCTTTATCTAAACACCGATGTGAAAATCAAAAGATCAACTGACTGCAATTTCCATTAGATAAATGAACACAGACATTTAATATCAAACAGAAGAGGTGGTTCGTATCAGCTTGTTCAAGTACTGGGATGGTACAATGGACACTCAAGATCACTGATACTTACACCTAAAAAATAATTCAAAAGGACCAACCACAAGAAATTTCAGAATGCTTGAAGTCCCTTACTCCAACTGCTCGATAGAGCCTGAAAGTAGATTATCGACATTGAATGTATGCTATGAAGCTTGTTTATTGGTTTTTCCACAAAAATAATGACCATAAGAAATTTAATCGGCTGAAAAATTGTGTGTAAACTTGTTCAAGGTTTAGGTTTGAGGGCCTTGACAGTCTCCCAGGTGAAATCAGGGTCATCACGGCCGAAGTGACCATAAGCAGCAGTCTTCTGGTACCTGAAGTTACCTCCTCTCTTCAAGTCAAGATTAATTGCAATCATTCCAGGCCTGAAATCAAACTTCTCCTTGATCAGAGCCAAAATATCCTTGTCTGGAATGGTTCCGGTTTTGTAAGTGTCAACAAACACAGAGAGAGGTTCAGCCACACCAATTGCATAAGAAACCTGGACAATACAGCGGCGAGCAAGTCCTGCAGCAACCACACTCTTTGCTGCCTGTCTAACAATATAAGCACCACTTCTGTCCACCTTAGTAGGATCCTTCCCTGAGAAAGCACCTCCACCATGAGCGCCCCATCCTCCATAGGTGTCGATGATGATTTTCCTGCCAGTAAGTCCAGCATCTCCATGTGGACCACCAATCACAAAGCGACCTGATGGGTTGAGGTGGAAGATGGTTTTCTCATCAAGGTACTTAGCTGGGATAACGGGCTTGATCACATGCTCTTTCAAGTCCTGGGCAATCTGCTCATTTGTGACAGTTTCATCATGTTGAGTTGAGATGAGAACGGTGTGAACTCTAATAGGAACCATGGCACCATTCTCATTCTTGTACTCAACTGTAACTTGTGTCTTGCCGTCTGGTCTGAGCCATGGGCAAGTCTTGTTCTTCCTCACTTCAGTAAGCTTGGCACCAAGCTGAGTAGCCAAAACATGAGTAAGGGGCATGAGCTCAGGAGTTTCATCGGTGGCATAGCCAAACATGTGCCCTTGGTCACCAGCTCCAATTTCCTCTGGTTTCTTTGTAAGATGACCATGAACTCCTTGGGCAATGTCAGGGCTCTGTTGCTCAATATTGACAAGGACCTTGCAGTTGTCAGCATCAAGGCCGACATCAGGTGAGGTGAACCCAATGCCTCTGCAAGTATCACGTACTATCTTCTCATAGTCTACATTGGCTTTGGTTGTGATCTCACCAAAGACCATGACCATGTTTGTCTTTGTGCAGGTTTCACATGCAACCTTGCTCTCTGGATCTTGAGCAAGGCAAGCATCAAGAATTGCATCTGAGACTTGATCACAGAGCTTGTCGGGATGGCCTTCATTGACTGATTCTGAGGTGAACAAGAAAGTTTCCATGTCTGCCCTGAAATAGAGAGAACGTGTTACACTGCAATCCTGAAACATTCAGTCAACAAGAAATTGAGGCAAAGGTTGATCGTACCCCTGATGATTATGAGACAATAGAAAGCAGCAAGAACTTAAAAACAATGACAACCAAGAATTCAATAGAGAAAGATTCTGCACTCAGTAGCAGAATATCATGAAAAGCTAAAATAGCGACAAGTGGTTGATTTTTTCTAGTTCAGAAAATTCGAGTAGATTCATCAACGCTTTCTATTATTTAAGAAAAACACAAGGTATCTTGTTTCATCAAACAAAGAGGTCACCGCAATAATTGTCAAAGCTCACAAAACCGGCGACAAACATTCGGAGGGAACAGGAGAAGTCTATCAGGATATCCTTAAATGATTAACATAATAAGGCTCATTTTTTTCTTTTCTAAAAAGTATAAGGCTCTCATTTAAGCCCAGAAAATTAGATTATAAGAATTTCAGACACCATACATTCCCATAAAGGATCAAAATTTACACTGCATTACTGAAAAAATCTGCATTATTTGCAATACATAAACCATGTCCGAAGGGGGACCCGAGATAAGTCCAGATCCATTAATCATTTGGTTTGAACAAATCTTCCATTGTGAAAAGCTAGAAGAAATGTGTTTGGATATATAATAAGCTGAAATCAAAGGTGAAAACCTTTTCATTTCAAATAAAACTCCAAACTCATATTCACAAGTGACAGCTAAAACCAAGCACACATGCATCTACAATTTAAGGAACATGATACCAAATCCAAACAGATTATATTTACACACATGATAACATATTTTTCACCACTGTTAGCACTAATTTGGTACCAGTCCAACAGATGTCACTGTCGTAATGCAATTCTTATCTTAACAATGAGATCCAATTACTCCTCTAGTTAGCAGGTAAAACTACCAAATTCGTGACGAAAAAATTGCAACTTTGGTAACAGATCCTACCCTCGTTCTACAAAAGCAGGTTATCAATTAGATAAAATAAATTGATTTACAATTACATGATAGTAAAACATAAGCAAAAAATATAGACAACATCATTAATAGACAAAGAGATCTGATCATAGCCAAGGCGAATATAGGATTCAAATTCTACGGGTACAAATACAATATTTTAAGGCTCTTAACATTGAATCCATTTTATTTTTAAAGTTATGTTTCAATAATAATGAATTTAAACTATGCATCAAAAGTACTGAGTTCCAGGTAATTCTAGGCTGCATCTGCCCCTGATCCATGCGTATCACAACAAATAATTCCCAATTATATAACAACAACAACAAAAATGTTGTCACCTTAATCTCTAGAATCCGTAAACTTAGTACATTCAAGTACAGAAATTTAAGAGTAAAACAAAACAAAACAAAAAATTAACAGCAGAAATGATGAGATCATATATAAGGAAAAATGCAGATATACTCTAGATCTAAATCTAGTGGAGAGAAAAACAGAGCGTAAGTGGTAGATTTAAGTACATACCTTGAAGAAGAAACAAACTCTTAGATCTGAGAAGACAAAGAAGAAGTAAGAGATTTGATTGTGTGTGTGTAGTGGGAGTGATTTGTGTGTATATTTATAGCAAGTGGAATTGAAGGGGGAACGGAGCCAGCGACTCGCTCTCTTTTTTCTTACCGTACTACCGCGACTTGCATTAGTTCAAAGTTTTACCAAAAATAGTAGGCCAAAAAGGTAGTTTTTGAGTTTTAAATAAGATGTTGGTTTTTGTTGTATTCATAAAATGATTTTAAGTTATATATACAGATAAATGGGTAGCTCGGTACACAAAATATCCCGTATTTATGCAGGATTCGACAAAGGATCGTACTCCAAGCAGCGGCAAAGGTAAGTAGCCCTAAGGGTGGTCAACTGATCATCCTTCGTCGAAAAATTACGTTATATATATTAGGTAAAATATTATATTTTAATGGTATATAACATATATTAAACACCCTTTATCAGGGATTTGCTTTACTTATTTCAAGTTTGAACACCCTGAATGAAATTCATGGCTTCGTCACTAACTCCAAAGAGTATAATATAGATCGTCTGCCCTAATGTATGCATTAGTAGTTGCTTTCACAGCTCGAACTCATGACTTATAGATCACACGGAAACAACTTTATTGTATCTCTAAGGCTCCCTTTCCAAGTACACTACAATAAATAAAAAACTATAGTTAATTTTAATTTGTAATATTACTCCCTCCGTTCACTTTTACTTGTTCAATATTAGCTTTGCACACACTTTAGAGAAATAAATAATGAAGCGCATAATTTACCATGATGCTCATATTAATTAATTTATAATCTTAATGAATTTGAAAAATAATTTGGAATGAGTAATTAATGTTAAGGATAAAACAAGAAAAATAGAATATTTTTTTCTTGATATGCGAAAAGTGACATAAAAATAAAAATTTATTTTTAGAATATTTGACAATTTTGTGAATGGAGGGAGTAAATTTTATTGTACTATTTAATAACTTAACAAACTATAAACACCTACTCCCTCTGGTTCACAATAAGTGTCCAGTTTCTTTTGGATTCAAAATAAGTGTCCGTTATGTTATCAAAAAAAATCAATTTGTTTTTACTCTTATGTGCATATTCCTAAAAAACTTTTTCCACTCCTCACTATAATTATGTGACCAATACTTTAATAAGTATAATTTAGTCATATTAGATTTTTTTGCATAGAATTTAGTAATTTCTTAATGGATGTGTTAAAAAGAATCTGTATACTTATTGTGAAGTGGAGGGAATAATTGATTTGATTGCTAAATAATTATTATAATGCATCAAACAAGTGCGTGCTTAGTTTCCAGCACGACACCGACTGGCCAACCATCGTAGTAGGACCCACCAGCTTACAAACCCACCAACTCTATAGCGAGTTTGATTTTGTGTGTTAAATTATCTTTTTAACTAAAAATGCCAGTCAAATACCAATTAATAAAACTGGACTGAGTAAGTATTGGTTGAAGTTGGTGAGAATATGAGGGTTGGGATTTGGGAAGCTTGTACATCGTGCCTCAAGAACTGTACCTGTTGGTTGAGAAGTCAAAGATTATTGATACTCCACCTTTTTATCAAATTTAACTTGGGTTGGTAGATTCTTTTTTTGAAGGGTTTGGTAGATGTCACTTGGTTAGGCTTTTTCTTTTTTAAAACAAGCATGGAAAAGCTACCAAACCCTATAAATAAAACAGCAAAAAAAAAAAGGGAAAAAAAATTGGTGGAGTCGAAATAAGAAAGAGAATTGAGTGGTATGAAGAGATAGATGTGTTACCTTATTTCTGATAGATGCAATATTATTCCATTGCAGCTATAGTCATTCTCTTTTCTCTTCCCTGTCTCCTCTTCATTCTCAAAAGGAAAAAAGGGAACTTAAAAAATGATATTTATGTCTAGTCGAACTTTGAATCTTTTCCCCCTCAGTTTATCTCTTTAAATATGTAGCTAAGGCTGAATACATACGGTGGTACTTAATATTGGCACGATTATTCATTTACACACCTAAACTCAAGGGTGTTCTTGTTGAACACTTATAATACCCGAAGCTATACCAATTAAGCACTTCTTTGACAATCATCCAAACTTACAAAGTTTGTGCAATGCACTCGTTGCTGACGTGGCAAAGGACGAATAAAAAATGGCATATATTATTTTGAGTAAAAAAAAAGGAAAAACTATGGTGTTCTTCAATATTTTCACGTGTGTTCTTGTTCCAAGCACAATTTTAATCCAAATTTTTAAGAGAAACTCCTCCAAATTTGTTATAATTTCAGCTAAAGATTCCCCACGACAACCCAAAAACAACCACAATATTAATTTCTCAAACTTTCATCAAATCAAGTAACCCATTTTAAACCTTTAAACTTTTTAAAGACCCCATTAATGGTGTTTCGATTTGAAATGAAGAACTCGGACTCATTTCAATTTTAATCAATAAGGAGGGGGGGTGCTCCTAGATAAGAGTGACGGCTGGAGATGGGTGGAGTGAAGAGAAGGGTTCGGGCATGTGGGTTAGAGAGGAGGGTGGCAGAGGATTTGGTGGTGAAGAGGGGGAGCTTGGCAGCGGCTGGTGGTGGAGAGAAAGAAGAAAAAGAAGAAGAAGAATGAAATAAATCAATGGTGGAGGCACAACAATGGTGAAAGTGGAGGAAGCAATGGTGGAAATGGTGATGGAGAGAAAGAAGAAGAAGAAGAAGAAGGAAATAAAAAAGAAAAAAAACTATTTTTTGGGGTCTTCACGCGCCCATATTGGGTGAAACTCACATTATGTGCCAACACAGCAAAAAGTGCTTAATTGGAATAAGTTTCGGGTAGTATAAGTGTTCACTAGGAACACCCTTGAGTTTAGGTGTCTAAATAAATAATCGTGTCAACTTTAAGTGTCTCTGTATGTATTCAGCCTTTAGCTAACTTTGATTGATGTGAATATATTACTTAGCTAGAAGATTTGAGAGAAACTGCAGAACATGTAACCAAAAGATATGGAATATATTCAACGACTGTTTTTGTTTGACGAAAATGTTTTAGGGCTTTTTGTTAAACGAAATTAAATGATATGGAAGGTAAATCCTAGTCAAAGATAATTAATTCTAGATCAACAATCATAAGTGAGAATAAGTTAACATAATAGAACCTAAAAATCGGTTGAACTCGGATTGAATTCCATGGCGCAAGAAGAGATAATAATTCGGATAATATCAATTAGCAAAGAAAAATAAAAGAAGGAAGAAGTTCACCAATCTGTGTACGAGATAGATCCCCATTTATTCAATAAAGCTGATTATGGGTAAACACCAGGATTCTGGGTTCTTTGCCCCTCCCAAAATAGGATCTCCTCTCCTAATACTTTTCTTTTGTGAGTGATATGTATGTGTGCTTGAGCCAGTCCTCTTCCCAAAATAGGATATCCTAGTATTTATACAAGATACTTTCATCTACCCAACGGTCCTTAACCAGAGTGCTTAAGCCTTTTGATCGTTCCTTTGAATAATTCTCTGAGTCGTTGAAGTGTCAAATTCGTCGTTTAGGCCTTCTGAATGTTTGACCTCGGCCATAGCCGAACCACTCTCCGATACGCGTATAACCCCGGCTCGCTCGACCCCTGGTCGTTCCTTCTTAGATAAGCCTCTTTTAATCAGATTTTGACCCATACAGTTAGTCCTTCCACCTATTGGGGTTGCCTTTGGGCAAACTCGATGGGCGGACTTCGCCAATTTCACAATCTATAAAATCTGAGCATCTTGGTTGAGGGGTGAACACCCCATGGAGAGATGGTAGTACGACGCTCCGAGAGTCGTACTAGAACGTTACGTTAGTTTGAAGTGACATTAATTCATCATGTGTCATTATGGCGCACGTTCCCCATATGTTGCATCGTTTCCTGTGCCTTTTACGTTTTGGAGTTAATGTGGCGGCGTTTGATTTCCCTCTTAGGGTGCTTGTAATCTTATAAATAGGGGAGAATTTCTTGCTTGGGTACTGCGTTTCCCCATCGTTCGAAAACCCCCAGGCTTCTTCTTATTTTTATTCATCTGAGTCTTACATTTCCCCCTCTCTTCTGTCCAAACTTTCTTGTGCTTGTTACCCTCTTTTCATTATCATTCCCGATATACGTAACCAAAGAAGAGATGACTAGCACACCCTCTAACTTAGATAGAACTGTTGGTGCCCTTGCGCCAGAAACTGATATACCTTCTCACGAAGAAGGGACGACCATGGCAGAAGATGAGAACTTTCCCACAGTGGACGAGATAGTTCCATGCCCGGGGAAGGCCAGGACCAATTTCAAAAGCCCTCCCGATAACGAGTTCGAACCCGTCGTTTCTACAATGGATGTCGTGGCGCTTATTGCGTTTAAGGCCAAATGGAGGATCCCTGACCATGTCGAACTTGTTCCAGCGGGTAGCGACATCGTGCAGATACAACGCTAGGAATATTGCACGTTTTATGCGTACCCGTTCGTCATCGGATATACACTCCCTCTTTCGTGAGTTTTTCTATCTCTCCCCTTCTTTTTAGAAAATGGATGTCCGTTGCCCCTTTCCGGTGGTCTGATCGTTCTCCTCTCTTCTTTTTTTTGTTGCCGATAAGGAACCTCCTCTGTTAGTTGCTAATATTCGCGAGTGGGTGAGCCAAATTTTGCCCCACGCGATAGGGATTCGTGAGTGGTCTCCGTTCCATGAGAGATTCGGGAGCAAACCTTCAGCCGGTGAGACATCCTGTTTTGACCTTAACCATTTTACCCTCCATTCCGTGTTTTCTTCCTATATCTTCCTTAGGCTATGCTTCTCTTGTTGGAAGGTCGTAGGGCTGCAAGGAGGGCCAGGTCTCCCATTCCTTCTTTCTGTCACTTGGGCATTCAGGCTCCGACTACTTCACAGATTACGGCTACGCCCAAGCTGGGCCGTTTGGCGGCTGCTCCTCTGGTGGAAGCTCTGGTTCCCGCAGTTCATTTGGCGGACGAATCGTCCCGGGGCGATGGCGAAGAGGCTCCGTTAAAGAGGGGGAGGATGATGTCTTGGGGGCCCTCGATTGAAGGGGTTTTGAGAGGCGATCCCGTGTTGGCGGTGTCCGAACCTAACGGTGATGCTAGTTTGGGCGTAGAATCCGCACTCCTTTCGAGCGTGGAGATAGTGCCCGTTTTGGGCGTGAAGGAGACTACCGTGGTAGGGGGCAGAGTTCAGAGGTCGTTTCGATCGCTCCGAGCGGTCCATCGACATCTCAGGAAGCCCGTGTTTCTTTTTCGACCGATGAGAGGGAGAAGGGCACAGTTATATACGATTACGAATCCGGTTCGGATATTGATCCCGAGGACATGAGGATGCTTGAGGAAGGTTTTACCTGGGTCGAGGTGAGAGCGAAAGGTCCTTCTCCCGTGCTTGAGATCATATCGTATTACGACTTGTTGGAGGATTTGGTGGACTTGGTGCCCCAATTTGACCTTCTTTATTCCACTGCTGAAAGAAAGTCTCTCCAGGGGACACGATGCCGACCTGTCACGAGGTGTAGCTGGGATGGCTTTGAGGGTGAGTTCTTTACTGTTTTCTCCATTTCGCGCCTTCCACTTTTGCTGATCCTTATTTTTCCTCCTCATTTTCCTCCTCAGACTTTTATCTTGGAGATCGAGAGTGCTCGTAGGGAGGAGAAGCGGGCTGTAGTATTTCAGAAAATAGCTTCGAAGTACCGCCAGTATCCCGACAAGTGTCGCGAGATGCATGCGCTGCTCAGGGCGGGCGACAGTCATCAGTCCCTTAGAGAGGAGTTGGAGCGGAAGGATGAGGACCCGATGAGGTCCATCGTCCGATGCAGCGAGCTCGAGGGGCTCTTAGGGCCAAAGAAGAGGAGCTTGAGGTGGGCAAGCGTATTGCGGTCGAATGTGATGATCTCCACGTGAAGGTGCTGGCCTTGCGAGTGGAGATTGAGCAAAGAGTCGTCGGTCTAAGTGTAGAGTTGTCAGAGAAGGTGACTGGGCTACAAAGGAAAGTGGCTCGGTTGGAGAGGGATGCGGGAGACCGAGTGGCGGCTTTGGCGAGAGCAGCGGCACTAGAAGATATTATCCGCGTTCGTAGGTCTGAGCGAGCAATTGAGATGGAAACGGTTGCACTGAGGGAGGTGCGGCTCGAGTAACGAATCGGTGGGCTTGATAGAAATGTCTCGAACCTGGGTGATCAAATTGCGGCTCTCAAGGCCGAAAGGGCGCGATTGTTGGCTTAGGCTCCTTCTCAAGAACCTACCTCCGCTGTCGTTCCTCGCCATTTGTACAAGATATGGATCCATGTTGAGGCTCAGCGAGATATATATAAGGGATTGTTGACGGCGGGGAGTGTCCCCGAAGCAGTTTTTGAAGATGCTCGTGTTAAAGCACGCGAGGCCCGTCTTTCCTGTGGCTACGACCCTACGACACCGGAGGCCGGTGAAGATGATGAGACCGAAGATGGGCTTACTCTTGATGATTACAGTGCTGATAGAGGGGGAGATGGTGGAGGAGAAGCCGCTGGACCGAGCGAGGAGAGGGGTGATGACGCGAACGGGGACATTGTTGAATGAAGCTTTTGCCCTTAACCTTTCCTTTTTTACTTAGTTTTTCTGTAGTTAGTTTTGGTTTGTTTGTTTGTTTGTTTGTTTTTTTGTTGGTGGTGGGGGCCTCCTTTTAGGCCTTTTCTAAGACGCTAATTTTCTTCGAATGAAACAGTTGAATTGTTTTTGGTCGTATGTATTTGGATTTTCTCTCTGAAAGATTTTTATATTTTCTCATGATGAGTCCCTGACTTTCAGTTGAGAATTCGAGCGAGGTCGAATTTCACTCGTTAATTCGAGTGAGGTCGACTTTTGACTTGCGATTAATTCGAGCAAGGTCAAAATTAACTTGTTAATTCGAGCGGGGTCGAACTTGACTTGTCATTGATTCGAGCAAGGTCAAATTTGACTTTTAATTGATTCGAGCGAGGTTGAATTTGTCTTGTCATTGATTCGAGCGAGGTCGAATTTAACTTTTAATTGATTCAAGCGAGGTTGAATTTGGCTTTTAATTGTTTCGAGCGAGGTCGAATTTTACTTATAATTGGCAATGGCCAAAGGACGCATGGGTGTGGATTCGGACGAGGTCAGATCTAATCCGTAATGAGTTCGAGCGAGGTCAAACTTTGACTTGTTAAGTCGAGCGAGGTCGAATTTTACTTTCAATTGGCGATGGCTGAGGGCCACATGGGTGTGGATTCGAACGAGGTCGAATCTAACCCGTAATGAGTTCGAGCGAGGTCAAAATTTGACTTGTTAATTCGAGTGAGGTCGAATTTTGCTTTCAATTAGCGATGGCCGAGGGCCGCATGGGTGTGAATTCGAACGAGGTCGAGTACATTTCCTATGTTGGAGTAATGTGCAAACTTGGTGGAGTCACGTAAGGATATCGCATGCTGCCTCGCTTAATTTTTCGTTGGAGAATGTTGCATGTTGTTGCATGGTCTGTGCATACGTTGGGAGGAGTCCCAGTCTATCTAGTCCCTTCATTTCTCGGCCTGGAGAGGTAGTTGATAGGCCAAGCAATGAACGTCTCACTCAAGCTTCGATACACCTTGATGTGTGCACGAGGTTAAATATGGTTGGTTGTGCCGACGTAGGTTTGCTTTGGCGAGTGCGTGGGTGAGTTTTATGCACCTGTGTTCTGTCTTTGTATGTTGGAGGGACTCGAAAATTTTCCGGGTTGGCAACTCAGTCCCACTTTATATGGACATTTTCTTGGTGGCGTTGAGTATCAACTTATTGGGGGGACTTCGCTCGACCGCTGCCCGCAGGATAATACCGCGTGGAGCATTTTCCTAGCGGGCTGTTTTGGTGTCGTTTGCTCCCTGTTGGCCTATCCTGGAGGACGCCCCTATTCATGTACCACTCTAAAAAGGAATAGTAAATTAAAGCTAAACGAAACCGTTTGTTACCTCGTCTGATTGGTTGATGAGGAGGAGGGAGAGACCATGTTCTCTTCATAGGTCCCTTCTCCGCTACTTGGGTCTGGGAGGTCCCTTTGATCCGGTTGGCGATGAACTGAGATATGCGCCGTAGAACGGCTCATCTTCTCCATACTTTGAGTGTTAGCCCCAGATCCGATCTTAGCCTCATGCTTGGCCTCGTCATTAGTCGAACTCGGGCACCTCATGAGCTGACGAATCGCTTCGCCCGTTAGGTTCTCGAGTTCGAGTCCCAGTTCGACCCAATCCCGGGTGCACAAATAACAGAAATGTAAGTTGTACCACAAACATACTGGCGGGGCAAATTTATCATTTCGAAGAATTACACAACAGGCGTGGTTCCATATTACGAGAGGGAAGGCAGTGCGCATAAGGTATAGATGATATCTAGTGTTAATATGGTAGTAGGGTTGCAGACGCGCTCGGTACGCAATGGTCGTAGTCTTAATCTGACGACTTGCGCTCACAACGCACCAAAACTACTAATACGGCACATCGTGGATTTCGTATATAAATCGAATATAACCCTGATTTCTCGCGAGGCTCTAACCTTGGTTTGTCTAGTTTCAAGGTCTCGCCTGCAATTTTCTCAAGTCTGCGTGCAAAGCGAAAAGGTGAAACTACCAAGAACGGGAAATAGAGCTAGGACCGAATTTAGATCTAGAGGAAACTAAGACTTTGGCTAGAAATTCCCCACAGATGGCGCCAAATTATTTGACCAAAACGTTTTAGGGCTTTTTGTTAAACGAAATTAAATAATGATATGGAAGGTAAATCCTAGTCAAAGATAATTAATTCTAGATCAACAATCATAAGTGAGAATAAGTAAACACGATCGAACCTAAAAATCGGGTGAACTTAGATTGAATTCCATGGCACAAGAAGAGATAATAGTTCGGATAATATCAAGTAGAAAAGAAAATTAAAAGAAGAAAGAAGTTCACCAATCCGTGGGCGAGATAGATCCCTATTTATTCAATAAAGCTGATTACAGGTGAACACCGGGATTCTGGGTTCTTTGACCCTCCCAAAATAGGATCTCCTCTCCTAAACCTTTTCTCTTGTGGGTCATATGTGTATGTGTTTGAGCCAGCCTCCTTCCCAAAATAGGATCTCCTAGTATTTATACAAGATACTATCATCTACCCAGCGGTCCTTAATCAGAGTGCCCAAGCTTTTTTATCGTCCTTTTGAATAATTCTCTGAGTCATGTAAGTGTATAATTCACCATGTAGGCCTTCTGAATGTTAGACCTCGGCCATAGCAGAGCCATTTGCCGATGTATTGTTTCACACGTATAACCTGGGCTCGCTCGACCCCTGGTAGTTCCTTCTTAGATAAGCCTCTTTTAATCAGATTTTGACCCATACAGTTTTGCCTTCAAAATATTACTATACAATGAAGTAGATTCAGACAGTGGCGGAGCCACCTTATAAGAAGGGGTGTCAAATAACACACCCCTTCGCAGAAAAAATACACTGTGTGTAGGTCAAAAAATAAATTTATGTATATATACGATGTATTGATTCCCCTTAATTTCCTGGTATGTTTACTTTTATATATTTTGAGACCCCTTAACCGAAATTCTAGCTCCACTGAATTCGGACAGGGAATATCCTTTCTTTTGGCACAAATCACACAATATTTCACACAGATAACTCTATCTGTCAATTGGTCTTCTTCATCATTGAAGCTTTGATTCAACCAAGCAATCAAAGAAATTTGGACTTATATATTCTCATTAGTAAAAGAACAATACCACCTTAGCTTGCTTCTTTTACTAATAATATTAAGAGGTGAGCTTAATTATTGTGCATTCGCGGTGTTAAGTAATTTTACGCAATCAGATCAATCAAAAGATATTTACATGTAATCTTCCATAAAAATGGGATTTGTAATTGAAATTTGAAAATAAAATAAGTTAAATATAAGAATTTGCAAATTACTTATATGGTTAGAGGGGGGAAATTGGAAAAGGTAAAGAAGAAAAATATAAAGATATATTCTTTCAAAGCTAGATATATCACCGAATAAAAACCATATAAAGCGACGTGCCAAAGAAAACAGGATAACGTCTCTCGAGCTCACATAGGCAATTATTCGAACTTACCTATATTAAATGCTCAATAAAAACATTTTTTTTCATTTGAAGGAGGAAAAATACATATAATGTCAATTAGAGTGCACCTGATAATTTACAGAAATGAAGTTTCCATAGACCTATTTAAACCCCATATAATAATGACAATCATTTCTTTTCTTTGTTCTAGTTTTCATCTTTCTGAGTTCTGACAGAAGGATTTGAACGGCCCGATAACTCAATTTGACGTCCAAAGAAAAGGTCCAATACCACTGCTTGGTGGGCTGAAATGAGTCCAATTATCCGACGAATTTTTACCTCCTAGAGTAAAGGTTGGTACCTTATTTATTTTAAATAAGTACCCTTTAAAAGAATTATATTTCATAGCTACCTTTTGATTTTTATAGTCAAATATTATTTATGATCACTTCCTACCCTTAAGTCATAAAATACGCTTTGCATTATTTTTCTCTCTTATTCTTTCAGATTTTTCTCCACCCTCTCTCTCTCGACGCTTTGTATAATAGCTAACAAGTTCTCTCCTAGGAAACCATAAATCGACGAAATATTTGCTGGAAAACAGAGGAAGAAACCGGAACAACTACAAAATTCAAAATCAAGCGAAGATTGCATTACAGAGCCAAAAAAGCTGAAGAAAAGCAAAGATAAAACTAGTAGAGTTCCTAACGTGTTATCTGAGCCGCCACGTTGACAGAGGAAAGAGATGGCAGATGGGTTAACGATATACACTTGATCGAAACGGGAACAATGGCGTTTTGAGTCATAATCGCGGCCCTCTCGACGAGACGACATTAGGGTTGTTCTTGAACAAAGATGACGGAGTTTGGGGTTGAGCAAATTGAAGATTTTGTTACCTTTTTTAAGTGTATTTCTATGTATCTCGTTGTATTTCATTGTATTCATTGTCTTCTTTTTTATTGTATTCCAATGTATCTCATTGTATTCCATGTATTTCATTGTATTCATTGTCTCGTTGTATTCCATAAATGTATTCATATATATTTTTTATTAATATAATTTATGTATTCAGATGTATGTATGTGTATATATATATATATATATATATATATATATATATTCAAATGTATCTGGAGTATGTATTCATATGTTTTTGCACTATAGATGAATCTCGAATTTTATTGTTGAAAACAGAAACAACAACGAACGATATCAACAGAAAAAGGAAGGATTAGAAACTTGGCGATTGCTCTGTTTTATTGTATTTTTCGTCTGGAAAAAAAAATTCAGCATATTCGTGTCAAATACAGATTATGGGTGATGTAATTGAGTTAGTTGAGTTATATTAGGAGTCTATTATGTTAATTGATTCACTTTCCATTTAAAAACAACTTAATAGACCATGAATTTCTATTTACGTTATTGTGTTCATAAATAAATATCGTGAATACAGTCGAATACAATAATTGTCTAGCTGTAATCCCTTGTTTCACGCCGAGTTTTGCTACTGTATTCATGAATACATAGCTTAAATGCATCAAATACACTCTAAAAACCCTTAAAACATAGTTATACGAAGTAATATAGTAAATGGTAGCTACAACTAACTAATAACCACTAAACAATTAATAGTGATCTGTGAAAATTCCTTTTCAAAAGTAAATGTGGATCTAATGCTCAACCTGACACTAATTGGGCCTTCTTGATTAATGGCCCAAATTTCATTAGCACCATTTGAATAAGTAGAAAGTGTAACAATTTGATCGGCAAAATTAACATTTGTAAACATTTATTTTGAATGAATGATCTAGTTGGATAGCATATTAATATTTGGATTCAGTACCAATCTGCCAAGGGTCCTGGTGGGTTACGGTAGGATTGATGAGATCCCTCTGCCCTCAATCTGAGATTTAAGGTTCGAACTTTAAGAATGAAAAAAATCTTAATATAATGAGCGCTATCGGCACGAATTCAGATTACTTGGAGACCGAAATAAGTATCGAATATTGGGTGAAAGAAAAACAAAAAAAAAGGATTTTTGAATAAGAATTTCATATTTATATTAATCTCTTGGAGACACCCCCATAAGCTAGATTATGAGAGCATTGAAATCCAGTTCCACTAGCTTGATCCTTATCCCGCAGAAACCCCTTCAGAAAGTTTACCAATTATTTGTACTGACTACTGAATAACACCTAAAACGTACTTGTGAACAAATGAATTTCAAATATTGACAAATCTTAAAATCAAAATCGCGCTGAATAGAAATACTGATCCAACAAGTTTCATTTTCCTCAAGTAAGATAACTATTGACGGAAATTTTTGAAGTAATTAGTTACTACTACTATTTATAGATTTCATGGAGAATTTTTAACAAGGTTATCTGTAACAATAACAAAACTATTTGTATCACCTGAAAAAATATATATCATGATGTTTTGTCAATTAGACTATAAACCGTTAATCAAAGGTCTCGAGATCGAGCCCTACGGATAAAAAAGGTTATGATAAGAAACATTTCCCCTACAATGGGTCTTATGCGACGCGAACTCAAATTAATTAGTCCTAGTGCGAATAACTATATAATAAAAGGAGGTAAACTTAAAACAAAACAAAAAACAAAAAAAATAGACCTCTTTTTAGTGGTATGCAACTGGTAGAATATGTTACAAACCATGCGTATTGTTATAGTACTTTTTATGGAACAATTATTTATTTACTTATTCAATTCAATAAAGTTTTATTTTAAATAGATCATGTATTGGTTTGTGTGTTCGTTGCTTATATAGTAATAGATGATTTAGTGTATAGAGTTTAGCTTATACACGAAAGATTAAATCATTGGTTCTTATAAGTCATAAAGTCTATGTTCACAATCTAATGATGGAATTGGACAAACCATCGGAATGGTTGTAGCACAAGATTAAAAGTAATTTATATTGATTATGGGAATGGTCTAATTCCAACTTCCTGTGCTACTACCTTTTATATGTATTGAACGGATCAAGTAGAGATAAATATTTTATATTGACTTAATAAAATAATTTCTCTAGTCCATTCAATGTACTTATACTCTTAATCTTGATATAATTATTATTAGTTGTGTTTGTCCTTTATTGTTTTGATTTATTAAAAGGCGAGATTCTTTCATGAGTCAATAAGCCTAGTAAATTGGACAATAATGATATACATTGGCGAAGTAATAATTAGTTGATGGAATCCATGTCTCGATTTTTGAGATTGATGATACTCCTTATGAAAGCTTATGAGTTTTCATGTGTAACCCCGGCCGGTGAATTTTGTATCTGACATGAAATAAGTTAAGCGGAAGTCTAAAGGAAGTAATCAATAAATTAAATTGTCAGTAATTTAATTTGATTGGTTAGTATCTGAATCTTAACATGGGGAGTTAAATAAGGTTTTATGAAAAAAATTCGAAATTGAACTAAGGAGTGCAATTACGAATTTTTAGTGGAATAATTCATAATTTATTATGGTAGAAATTAATTTCAAAATTTTGAAATTAATTCCATAATAGGAAACCTTATTGATTAAATTTTGTGGTCTCTATTGTGCCTGAATATAGAAAATAAAGGAAACCTTTCCTTAGTGGAAGAAGAAAACCTAACAGGTTTTGGAAAAAGATTTACCTAAAAAACGTAGTTATATACACATGAGATATAACTGGCCGTTTTTTGTACTGGAAAAACACATGTGTTTCTTCCTTGAATTTCGCTCGCCCAAAATTCTCTCTTTTCGGATATTATTTGGGTAACACGGTAGAAGACTGTGGAAGTTGGCTGAAGTCTTGCAACTTTAGAACTGGAGACGGATATTGATTTGCTTTGTTCACGCTTCAAGAGGTAACTCGAATAATCTCTGTATGTGCTAATTGTTTAATTCACACGTGAATATGATACTGTAATTGCTTCTGTTGCGCTATATAATCCAACAATTGGTATCAGAGCCTACTCGCGTCTAATTAAATGATTAGGATGAACAATGAAAATTAGTATCATGTTAATATGCAAGTTTTCAATTACATGCAAAAATTGTTTTTCTGTAAAATTGTATTATTTTTTTGCATGATTAATTGTTATGGGTATTATGATTATTCTTAAAATCATGCAATATCTGCTTATTGTTGATGATATTTGATCAGAATAATCTGAAAATTACATTAATCCATGAAAAATGCAAAAGTCACTATTTGGCCGAATTGGTCAGAAAATTGGAGGTCAACATGTTGACGAACTCCGATTGACCTAAAACTTGGCATGTCCATGGGAAACGGCCCCGTAAGCAATAAATTCGGGGTCGTTTAGATGGTGTTTTGGACGTTTTTAAAAAAAAATTAAATTGAGTTATTTTTAATCCAATGGTGGTAAAGATCGTTTTCTATGGACTCCAGGGTTAAATTCTAGTGATATAATATTTTTACACATTGACGTAGGTATTCTTCCATATCGGATAAACTCATTATGGATAATCACTAGGTTATACTAGTTGTTGATTACTTGTATTTACTCTCCATCTGAGTATGCATATTGGTTCAATGGGACTACTATATGTTGAATGTTGATATTCACTTGACTTAAATTAACAGTTTACTCTCCATCTGAGTATGACTTGTTTAAATTCATGGAGTGAATTTCTGTCATTATATATGTCAAGAATAGCTCTTTTCGCATCGAAAATTATTGTTCAAGGTGCATAGATTATATATATAGTGTGTTTTGAATTTTAGTATTCAAATAATATATGGCTGATTTTGATCTATTTAATTAATTGTCTCCTTGATTAACAGTGACTGCTTTCAATCCCCTTACTTCTATTCTTTCTCAAAACAAACTTGAGGATTTGAATTATGTTGATTGGAAATGAAACTTGGACATTGTCCTAATTGCTGAAGAGTATAAATTTGTGCTCGATGAGGTGTGTCCAAAAAAACTTAGAGTTAATGATACAAATGATGAACAAAAGGCTTACCAGAAATGGGTCAAGGCTGATGAGGTGGCGCGGTGTTACATTCTGGCATCCATGTAAAATGTTCTGCAACATCAACATCAGTCGATGGAGTTTGCTTATGAGATTCTAGAAAATCTCAAAGAAATGTTTGGAGATCAGAATCGTGCAGCTAAGCATACTGCCATGAAAACTCTTTTGAATACCAAAATGATTGAAGGTTTATCATTTAGGGACCATGTTCTGAAGATGATGAGTCTTTTGAATGAATTGGAGGTCCTTGGAGCTAACATTGATAAGGATACGCAAGTTGAAATAATCCTGTAGACTCTGCCTGACGTTTTCAACAATTTTGCCGAAATTATAATATGAACAAAATGGATTAGTCACTTGCGAAATTGCTGAATGAGTTGCCGTCGGCAGAGGCTATTATCAAGTCACAAGCTCCTCTTGTGGCATTGAATTTTGAAGCAGGTGCTTCTTCTAAGCCGAGAGGCGGGAAGAAGAAGAAAAAGCCTAAAAAATCCTCTGTTGGTGGCGTAACTGCTGGTGTGAAAAAGTCTAAGGGCAAGTGTTATCACTACAAGAAGCCTGGGCATCATAAGAAGCAGTGTCCAACTTATCTGGCCAAGCTAAAAAATAAACCAGGTGATTTACATCTATTTATCGTTGAAACTCTTTTAGCGGTTGTTTCTACCATGTCATGGTGTGTAGATTCGGGAGCCACAAATCATGTCTGCACTTATTTGCATGGGTTTTAGGTAACGCAGCGGCTAAGTAGAGGAGAAATCAATGTTGTCACGACCGGTTTTCCCACAGCCGGACCGTGATGGCGCCTAACATCGCATTTGCTGGCAAGCCAACGTTAGAGTTCTATTTACCTTTTTCCTTTACTTTTTCTTTTATAATCAAAATTTAACAAAATTAAATCAACGAAATAAAAGCGGAAGTACATAACTAACTGATTATCCTTGCATTATTAATAAAATTGAAACTGTTACCACCCAAAAATTGGTGTCACAACCCACGAACATTCTAGGAATATCTACAAGTATTGGTCTGAAAGAAAAGTACATTTGTCTTGAAAGAAAATAAAATAGAAATGTAGAACATAAGAGGGGACGCCAGGTCCTGCAGACGTTTGCAAGACTACCTTGGGTCTCCTGGATGAATGTTTGCAACCGACCTCTCGATCAGCCACAATGAGCTCCAAAATCTGCACAGAAAGTGCAGAGTGCAATATCAGTACAATCGACCCCATGTACTGGTAAGTGTCGAGTCTAACCTCGACGAGGTAGTGACGAGCTACGCCGAGGCGTTTATAATATAACCTACATACAGTTTATAATAAAGCAAAAAGGAAGTACGTAATGAAATGGAACAGTAACTTGCAGTAAATAAATACGGAACCTAGTTATCTTGCTAGTACTCAGCTATAACCAATCCTTAATAGAGTTTCAATGCTACAGGATAAAATCACAGTAGAAGCAACATACATAAACAACAAAATGATGCGGAGTACATCACGATCCCACCATATAATTAGTAACAATATGAACATTCACCCTTATTACTCCTGTTGCGGCGTGAAACCCGATCCCACCAGTGCACCCTTATTATACCTCAATATAAATCACCATTATTCCTCCTGTTGTAGCATGCAACTCGATCCCACCTGTCCACCCTGATTACTCATTATTGCGGCGCGCAACCCAATCCCACAGACAATCACCAATCACACAATAAGAACATGTATTTCTCAATTTAGCTCAAAACCCTCCACAACATTTATGCCTCAAACCAAAACAAAGGGAAATCTAAACAATTAGGAAAATTTATGAATTAATGCCGATACCGCGATTCCGAGATGCATATGTGATCACCCTGCCCTCCTGCATCAATACCGCTCCGAGCCCAACACGGGAGGCATCACAATATACCGTGTAAGATCCCGAACCTGATGGTAGCACTAACACCGGTGTTGTAGTCAAAGCTGTCTTGAGCTTCTGAAAGCTCGCCTCACACTCGTCCGACCATCTGAACGGGGCACCCTTCTGGGTCAACCTGGTCATCGGGGCTGCTATAGACGACAACCCCTCCACAAACCGATGGTAATAACCCGCCAAATCCAAGAAGCTCCTGATCTCTGTAGCTGAAGTGGGTCTAGGCTAGTTCTTGACTACCTCAATTTTCTTAGGATCTACCTGAATACCCGCTACTGATACGACGTGACCCAAGAAAGCGACTGAATCAAACCAAAACTTGCACTTCAAAAATTTAGCATACAACTGACTGTCCCTCAAAGTCTGGATCACTATCCTGAGGTGCTGCTCATGCTCCTCCCGACTGCAGGAGTATATCAAAATGTCATCAATAAACATAATCACAAATGAATCTAGGTAAGGCTTGAACACTCGGTTCATCAAATCCGTGAATGTTGTTGGGCATTAGTTAACCCAAAGGACATCACCAAAAACTCGTAGTGCACATACTGTGTTCGAAAAGCTGTCTTAGGGACATCAGACGCCCTAATCCTCAACAGATGGTAGCCCGATCTCAAGTCAATCTTTGAAAATACCCTGGCACCTTGAATCTGATCAAACAAATCATCAATCCTCGGAAACAGATACTTTTTCTTGATTGTGACCTTGTTCAACTGCCGATAATCTATACACATCCTCATTGACCCATCCTTCTTCTTCACGAACAAAACCGGTGCACCCCAGAGCGAGACACTAGGCCTAATAAAGCCCTTATCAAGAAGATCCAGTAACTGTTCCTTCAACTCTGGCGGAGCCATCCGGTATGGAGGAATAGAAATGGGTTGAGTGCCCGGAGCCAAGTCAATACAAAAATCAATATCCCTGTCGGGTGGCATCCCCGGTAGGTCTGCAGAAAATACCTCAAGAATTTCACGAACAACAGGAACAGATTCCATAGAAGGAATCTCAACACTAGAATCACGAACATATGCCAGATAGGCCAAACACCCCTTTCTCGACCATACGTTGAACCTTCATATAAGAAATGACCTTGCTGGAAGAATGGACAGGAGTCCCCTTACACTCTAATCGAGGCAACCGTGGCAAGGCTAAGGTCACTGTCTTGGCATGACAGTACAAGATAGCGTAATAAGGCGATAGACAATCCATGCCCAATATAACATCGAAATCAACCATATTAAGAAGAAAAAGGTCTACAGTGGTCTCACCCAACAATGACCACACACGAGCGATACACACGATCTACGAAAATAGCATCCCCCACAGGCATAGACACATATACAAGGGTACTCAAGGAATCGCGGGGCACATACAAATATGAAGAAAAATAATATGACACATAGGAGTAAGTAGACCCCGGATCAAATAGAACTGAAGCATCTCTACTACAAACAGAAACAGTTCCTGCGATAACAACATCGGAGGACTCAATCTCAGGTCTGGCTGGAAAAGCGTAACATCGGGGATGGGCCCCGCCACCCTGAACCATGTCTTGGGGACGACCTCTGTCTGGCGGGCCCCCACCTCTAGTGGTATGACCTCCACCTATAACCGTCTGACCCCTACCTCAAACTATCTGACCCCTGCCTCTGGCTGGATGAGCAGGAGGTGCACCAATTGGTGTCGTAACCATGGAACGAGAACCCTAATACTGTGGCTGAGCACCCAACAATCTCGGACAGGTCCTCTGAATATTCCCATAATCACCACACTCAAAACATCCATCCACTGAGGCTATGAAAACTGAGACTGACCCTGACGAGCCGACTGACCACAATAATAACTCTGAAGAGGAGGTGCTCTGATAGGAGCTGGTGGTGCACTATAGGTTGGCTCCCCAGAAGGAGGTACATAAAAACCACGACCATCAGGGGAACCGTGGGATGCATGGAGCGCTGAATGGAATGGCCTAGGAGGACGGACTCTACCAAAAGTACCCTTGCCTCCAGATGAGGCGCCGCTGAACCCACCGGAATGACGAGGTATCTTATCTGACCCCTGACCTTCCTGTCCAAGAACCATCTCTACTCGCCTGGCCACATTGGCCACATCTTGGAAAGAAATCTCGCTCCCAGTCTCCTTAGCCATCTGCAATCTAGTAGGTTGAGCAAGACCCTAAATAAACCTCTCGACCCGCTCTCTCTCAGTAGGAAGCAAAAGAATAGCATGACGGGACAAATCCACAAAACGAGTCTCATACTGAGTAACGGTCATGCTTCCCTGTTGGAGACGCTCGAACTGACGGCGGCGCTCTTCTCTCATAGTGATAGGCAGAAACTTCTCCAAAAAGAGATGTGAGAACTGATCCCAAGTAAGAGCAGGCGACCCAGTTGGTCTAGTCAATAAATAATCTCTCCAATATTTCTTGGAGGAACCGGTCAACTGAAAAGCAGCAAAGTCGACCCCATTAGTCTCCAAAATACCCATGTTCTGAAGAACTTCATGGCAACTATCAAGGTACTCTTGGGGTCCTCTGAAGTGGCACCGCTGAAATGAACTGGGAAAAGCTTGATAAACCTATCCAGTCTCCACAAAGCATCAGAGAACATAGCTGCCCCATCAACGGGCGGTGCTGCAGGAACTGGCTGAACTACCCCAACTGGATGAGCTGTTGGGGTCTGAAATTGGGGAGCCATATGCTCCGGAGTATGAATGGCAAGAGTTCGGGCTCCTCCTCCAGCATGATATACGTCTGGTGCCACGCAAAATGCGCCAGTCTGGGATACACTCTCTATAAGGCCCACTAGTCGGACCAAGGCATCCTGAAGTACCGGAGTAGCAATAAACCCCTCTGGGAACTGAGTTGGTTCCGTCGGAATGATCTGAGCTGGAGCCTCCTCATCGAACTCAACCTGAGGCTCCACGATTGGGGCTACTGCTCGGGCTCTAGGCTGAACCATGCCCCTGCCTTGGCCTCTGACATGGCCTCGCCCTCTGCCACTCGTAGGAGCTGATGCTGGAGGATCCGGCTGCTGATCAGTGGAGGAAGCGGTACGTGTTCTCGCCATCTGCGAGAGAATAAGAATAGAAGAGCTCAATCAGTATTGGGATAACAAGAATCGCACGACAGAGTTGAATAAAAGTGAACTTGTTCCTAACTTTATATCCCCTGGGAGATAAGTACAGACGTCTCCGTACAGATCCCCCAGATGCTACTAAGCTTGTTTGTGAATCGTGAGACCAAAAAACCTAGTGCTATGATACCAACTTGTCATGACCCGGTTTCTCCATCGCCGGGACCGTGAAGGCGCCTAACATCGCACTCACTAGGCAAGCCAACATTAGAGTTATATTTACCTTTTTCATTTACTTTTTCTTTTATAATCAAAATTTAACAAAACTAAATCAACGGAAATAAAAGCGGAAGTACACAATTAACTGATTATCCTTCCACTATTAATAAAACTGAAAAGTTTACCATTTAGAAACTGGTGTCACAACCCACAAATATTATAGGAGTATCTACAAGTATTGATCTGAAAGAAAAGTACATCTGTCCTGAAAGAAAATAAAATGGAAATGTAGAACATAGGAGGGGACGCCAAGGCCTGCGGACGTCTGCAGGGCTACCTTGGGTCTCCTAGATGAATGTCTGCAACCGACTTCTCGATCATCCACAATGAGCTCCAAAATCTGCACAGAAAGTGAAGAGTGCAGTATCACTACAACCGACCCCATGTACTGGTAAGTGCCGAGCCTAACCTTGACGAGGTAGTAATGAGGCTACCGCGGGGCGTTTATAATATAACATGCATACAGTTTATAATAAAGCAAAAAGGAAGTACGAAATGAAATGGAACAGTAACTTGCAGTAAATAAATACGGAACCCAGTTATCTTGCTAGCACTATACTATAACCAATCCTTAAGAGTGTTTCAATGCTACAGGATAAAATCACAGTAGAAGCAACATACATAAACCAAAAAAATAATGCGGTGTGCATCCCGATCCCACCATATAATCAGTAACAATACGAACATTCACCCTTATTACTCCTGTTGAGGCGTGAAACCCGATCCCACCAGTCAACCCTTATTACTCCTCAATATAAATCACCCTTATTCCTCCTATTGCGGCGTGCAACCCGATCTCACATGTCCACCCTTATTACTCCTTGTTGCGGCGCGTAACCCGATCCCACCAGACAATTACCAATCACACAATAAGAACATGTATTTCTCAATTTAGCTCAAAACCCTCCACAACATTTATGCCTCAAACCAAAACAAAGGGAAATCGAAACAATTATGAAACTTTATGAATTAATGCTACACATCGAGACCAACAGAAATATACCATGAAACACCGACAAACCAACTTAAACCAATAGTGTTTCACAATGAAACTACGAAACAACTAATACTTTCAATAAAGAAACAACATCTAACAAGAAGAAATTAGGCATAGAAGCATCAATATGCATGAAACAGTTAAGACATGAAGATAATAAATTGGGAAAGGGGAAGGGAGCAAGATAAACAAATAATTTGGCGGCGCATAGGTACTCATCACCACACCTATACGCCACGCACATGGAATTTCACTTAACAATCAAGTCGGGGATCCATAATCTCTCGAGTCAAAGTTAGACGAAGCACTTACCTCATTCCGACAGCCAACTCACGCTCAATTATTGCTTTTCTTTTATTTTACACCTCCAAACCACTCGTATCTAGTCAATATCAACTTAATAACACCAATTTTTTCTGAAGAAACCAATTCCAATGCATAATTATAAGTTTCCCAACCTTTTCCCCAAAAAGTCAAAAATCGACACGGGGCCCTCTTGGTCAAAACCCAAAATTCGAATCAAAACCCGATTACCCATTCACCCCCGAGCCTGGATATATAGTTGGTTTTGGAATCCGACCTCAATTTGAGGTCTAAATCCCCAAATTTTGAAATCCCTAGGTTCTACCCAAAAATCCCCAATTCCATCATGAAAATTCTAGATTCTAGGTTAAAATCTTGTTAAAAGAAGTGAAAGATTGAAATGATTGAGTTAAGAATCACTTAAATATGATTTGGGGAAGAACTTGCCTTTGAAAAATCGCCTAAAGGGTTTGGACTATTTTGAAATGTTCTAAAATGAGAAAAATCCCGTCTAAGTCCCACAGTTATCAGCTGCGGATGTCGCACTTGCGACCTGAGCTTCGCAATTGCGAAGCTGGCAAATGCGAAGGATTCATCGCAAATGCAAGAACCTTCACATTTCCGCTGCCTTCGCAAATGCGATTAAAGAGTCTCATTTGCGACAACTGGTCCCTCGCAAATGTGAGTGGAAGTTCGCATTTGCGAACATGCCTTTTCCCAGACCCTCTTCGCAATTGCAAAGAAAAACTCGCAAATTCGAGAATTGCTGGCCTAAGCTTCCTTCGCAATTGCGATAAAAAACACGCAATTTCCACAGACACCAGTTACACCAGCAAATCTCTAATTCTAAAATCACTCCGTAGCCTACCCGAAACTCACTCGAGCCCTCAGGGCTCCAAACCGAACATGCACACAACAACAACAACAAACCTAGTTTGATCCCAACATGTGGGGTCTGGGGAGGGTAGTCTGTACGCAAATCTTACCCCTACCTAATGCAGGTAGAGAGGTTGTTTCCAATAGACCCTCGTCTCAGAAAGGGTAAGAAGAAAGAGAAGGAAGGGGAAAAAAAGATGGAAGAAAAAAGATAAACAGTATCCAATAATAGCAGCACGTAATACAATACCTGAGGCGAACAAAACCACATACCATAATAAAAATCAAAGAATATGAAGGGAAATACATGCTACTAAGCCTATCATTGAGCACTATAAACTACCTACTAACCCTCTACCTTAATCCTCGACCTCCACGCCCTCCTATCAAGTGTCATGTCCTCAGTGAGCTGAAGCAGCGCCATGTCCTGCCTAATCACTTCTCCCCAGTACTTATTAGGACTACCTCGACCCCTTATCAAACTCTCCATGCCAACCTCTCACACCTCCTAACAGGGGCATCAATGCTTCTTATCCTAACATGTCCGAACCATCTCAACCGCGACTCCTGCATCTTGTCCTCCACGGAGGCTACTCCCACTCTGTCCCGGATAGCTTCATTCTTAATTCTATCTCGCCTAGTACACCCACACATCCATCTCAACATCCTCATCTCTGCTACTCTCAACTTCTGCATGTGGGAGTTCTTGACTGGCCAACACTCAGCCCCATACAACATAGCGGGTCGAACTACCACTCGATAAAACTTGCCCTTAAGTCCTAACGGCACCTTCTTATCACATAGAACACCAGAACCAAACATGCACACAAGTCTAAAAATATCATACGGACCAGCCCGTGCGATCAAATCGCCAAAATAACACCTAAAACTACGGATTTAGCACCAAAATCAATGAAATTTTCAAGATAGTTTCAAAACTTCTATTTCTCAACCCAAGGCCCAAATCACGTCAGATAAACTCCATTTTCACCAAATTTCACATACATGACTTAAATATCATATTAAACCTGTACCGGGCTCCGAAGGATTGGAACTTCTATTGGCATAATTGTTGTTGTTGTTCCAAAATCCTTGACCACTTTGATCATTTTGCCAATTTTGTTGGCCTTGCCCTTGCGGGTTTGGCCTCCAATATTTTTTTGGCGGAAACCACCTTGAGAATTTTGGACATAATTGGCTTCTTCAAAATCTCGACTTCCCATCGATTGCATGTCTTCCACCATATTTACCTATTTTGTTTGACTCTCAGTGAACATCTTTGTTAACACATCAATGTTAGTAGAAAGCCCGACAATCAATTGGTCTCTCTCTTGATTCTCTTTAATCATGTTAGTAAGAGAGGGAGTACCATAAGAAATTCCACCGCTAGTATCCTCCGAATGCCATGCTTGATTATGCTTTGCCATTTTTTCTAGAATTTGAGTAATCCTAGCGAATGACTTGTCCATGAAGGACCCATCTGCGGCATTTTTAGCAATGGACTGGGATAGTGGGTCCAAACCCATATAGAACTTATCCATCAAAATATGGTCCGGGAACCCATGGTTTGGTGATCTCACTAGGTATAGCTTGAACTGGTCCCATGCCTCGTGTAAGTGCTCCCCTGGCAGTTGCTTGAAGAAAAATATTTTGTCTCTGAGCTCTGACTTTGTGCTATCTAGGAACCACTTTGCTAAGAAGGCTCGGACAAGCTCAGGCCATGTTGTGATAGTTTGAGGAGGTAAGTTTTAAAGCCATTTTTTTGCTTCTCCCGCCAACGAGTACTTGAATACCCTCAACCTCAAAGCATTATCCGCCACATTGGTTTGTTTGTGCATGGCGCATACACCAAAGAAGTTCCTTAGGTGTTGCGTCGGATCATCATCCGTTGAGTTATGGAACAATCCTTCCGCCTTGAGCATTAGAATCATTCTATGATCCACTTTGAAAGTAGATGCACCAACCATCGGAGGGAGGATATCATTGGTGTCGTCAATATATTCTTCGATATCGGCGAAAGGGTTCTCCTCTTCATCATAATCAACGTTGTCCATTATCACCTAGTACACCAAACAAAACGAGCAACGTGTGATGGAATAGAAAAAGATATAAATTAAAGTACACACTATCTAGTAACTTCAAAACCATATTCCCCGGCAACGACGCCAAAATTTGATACACTCAAATTACACCTTAAAATAGTGTAAAGCGATCGATGTCAAATATAGTAACCCAACAAGGTTGGGGTCGAATCCCACAGGGAATAGGTGTGAAAAGTTTACTTGGGTAGTGTGATTCTTACTCAAATCGTATCTCTAACGGATCTCTATCCCGTTAGTGTAACAAGAGTATGGGAATTGATTGTATGATAGTTTTAATTGAAATAGTAACAAATATGATTAATAAAAGTTGTAATTAACGTGATTAACTAAACCAATGTTGTGTCCCCTTCAATGAAATGTAATGTTAATAAGTATTAATATGATATATTTCTAATGGAATGCCCTTTAGATATGCAAATAATTTCTAGGTGACTACCCAATATTTTTCCTATATTTGGGTAGTATTTCCTCTTTATGATTTTCCCAAATATAAAAGAGTTGCAATGAAGAATAATCAACTAATTCCAAATAAAATCCACTTATTCCTAAGTGATTTTATTAAACAAGGTTTAAAGCCTTGAACCTTTGATATTTACTCCTACCAATCCTAACTCACTTTTCCAAGTAAAGAAAGAATTTAATGGCACTTGTTAATATTTGCAATCACCAACAATAAATGAAGAATGAGAAGTAAATAAATATCAACCAACCATTATATATATATATATATATATATATATATATATATATATATATATATTCAATATTAAATACCCAATAACATAACACCCATTTAGGGTCCACAACCTTAGTATTTAACGCTAGCTACTCATACTTAGAGACAAGAAAATAAGAGTAATAAATGTCATAAAGCTTACAAAATACAAGAATATTCACTTCTAAAGCTTCCAAAAGAGAGGAATATTTAATGAGTGTATTGTAGCTCCAAACCCAGACAAGCATGACCCACAAAATCCCAATAAATTTATTTATAGTGGGCTAAAATTCGGGGTGAAAAACAGACAAAATTTGCCTTCCAGGTCAACTATGCGACCGCATTCCTGTCCGTAACAGGAATGCGGTTCGCATCCCTCCCGGAGCCATCGCAGATACAAACCCTAGTTTCCAGGTGCGTCGCCGCATTCATGTTGTGCGGTTCGCATTGTTGATATGCGACCGCACAATTGCATCACATTTCTGAGCTCGGCTTTTGGCGTTGGAGGTTTGTGGTCCATTATGCGGCTCGCAAACCAGTTATGCAATCGCATAATGAACCGCATTTTTGCACTTGAATTTTTGCCAAACAGTCTGTTGAACTATGCGGTCCACTTGCGCATTATGCGGTCCGCATAGCAGATATGCAGTCCCCCCTTGTTGATTATGCGATCGCATCTTGTCTTTTTCTTATCCTTTTCAGCTTTTTTGATCTCTTTTACATGTTCTTGAGTTTCAAACCTCATGCACTGCAAAACATCAAAATTCCATAAGTATAAAAGATAAATGCACTTAAAAACAAGCTAAAATCTAAGCAATTTGGTATTAAATGTGCCAAAATTCTCCGGCACATCAACGCTCTTGGGAGAATCATAGGATTTGATCCCTGAGGAGCCTATATCCGAACCTGTCAATTACGACCAAGCACTACATGATAAAGATGCCGATAAATGGGTTGCTGCTATAAAATCAGAGATGGGGTCTATGTACTCTAATAAAGTTTTGGATCTTGTAGAACCACCTGATGGGGTTTAACCCATTAGATGCAAGTGGATCTATAAGAAAAAGAGAGTTGTAGACGGATAAGTGCAAACTTTTAATGCAAGGCTTGTAACGAAAGGGTTTACTCAGAAAGAAGGGATCGATTATGAGGAAACCTTCTCGCCGGTAGACATGATTAAGTCTATAAGGATTCTCTTATCCATTGCTGCTCATTATGATTATGAGATTTGGCAAATGTATGTCAAGACAACTTTCCTTAATGGAAGTCTTGATGAGTGCATCTATATGATGCAGCCGGACGGTTTTGTGGAAAGTGGAAAGGAACACATGTTGCGTAAGCTTAAAAGGTCCATTTATGGTCTGAAACAGGCATCTAGGGCATGAAACATTTGTTTTGACAAGGCAATTAAAACTTTTGGTTTTGATAAGTGTCTTAACGAGTCTTGTGTATACAAAAAGTGAGATAGGGACAAAGTGGCATTTTTAATCTTATATGTAGATGACATATTGCTCGTAGGAAATAATGTGGGCATGTTGGGTTCAGTTAAACAGTGGTTGTCCACACACTTTGATATGAAAGATTTGGGAGAAGCGGCTCATATCCTTGGGATTAGGCTCTTGCGAGACCGCAAGAAAAGGATATTAGGCTTATCCCAGGCTCTTTATATTGATTCAATACTCTCCAGGTTTAGCATGCATGATTCCAAGAAAGGATTTCTTCCTTTCAGACATGGAATTTCTCTATCTAAAGATCAGTCTCCTAAAATTGATAAAGAGATAGAAAAGATGAAGACGGTCCCCTATGCATCTGTTGTGGGGAGTCTGATGTATGATATGTTATGCACTAGGCCTGATATCTGCTTTGTCGTTGGCATTGTTACCATATTTCAGTCTAATCCTGGGAGAGAGCATTGGACAGCGGTTAAGCATATAATCAAGTACTTGAAAAGGACTAGGGATTACATGATGATCTACCATTCGGATGACCTTGTGCCCATTGGGTATATTGATTCGGATTTCCAATCAGACAGAAATTCTAGAAAGTCTACCTCAGGAAATGTGTTTACTCTGGGAGGTGGAGCCATAAGTTGGAGGAGCATCAAGCAAACTTGCATTGCTGATTCCACCATGGAAGCTGAATATGTGGCAGCCTCTGAGGCAGCCAAAGAGGCGGTTTGGCTCGGAAACTTCCTGAGAGAGTTGGGTGTAGTTCCCTCGATTCAAGCACTAATAACACTTTATTGTGATAATAGTGGTGCGGTTGCAAATTCGAAGGATCCACGAAGCCATAAAAGAGCAAACCACATTGAACGTAAATATCATTTAATTCGTGAGATGGTGCAGAGAGGGATATAGTGGTTGCCAAGATTGCGTCAAAAAACAACTTGGTGGACCCGTTTACTAAGAGCTTACCACAGAAGACATTTGATAGGCATGTAGAGAGAATGGATGTCAGAATTGTAAACACATGGTTATGAGTCTAAGTGGGAGATTGTTAGGATATACTATAAACCATGTGTATTGTTATAGTATTCTTTATGGAATAATTATTTATTTACTTATTCAATTCAATAAAGTTTTATTTTAAATAGATCATGTATTGGTCTGTTTGTCCTTTGGTTATATAGTAGATGATTTGGTGTATAAAGTTTACCTTATATACATAAGATTAAATCATCGGTTCTTATAAGTCATAAAGTTTATGTTCACAATCTAATGAAGGAATTGGACAAACCATCGGAATGGTTGTAGCACAAGATTAAAAGTAATTTATCTTGATTATGGGAATGGTCTAATTCTAACTTCTTATGCTAGTACATTTTGTATGTATTCAACGGATCAAGTAGAGATAAGTATTTTATACCAAATTAATAAAATAATTTCTCTAGTCCATTCAATGTACTTATACTCTGAATCTTGATATAATTATTATTAGTTGTGTATGTCATTTATTGTTTTGATTTATTAAAAGGCGAGATTTTTTTGTAAGTCAATAAGCCTGGTAAATTGAACAATAATGATATACATTGGCGAAGTAATAATTAGTTGATGGAATTCATGTCTCGGTTTTTGAGATTGATGATACTCCTTTATGAAATCTTATAAGTTTTCATGTGTAAACCCGACCGGTGAATTTTGCATCCGACACATGAAATAAGTTAAGCAAAAGTCTAAAGGAAGTAATCAATAAATTAAATTATCAGTAATTTAATTTGATTGGTTAGCATCTGAATCTTAACATGGGGAGTTAAATAAAATTTTATGAAAATTTTTTGAAATTGAACTAAGAAATGCAATTACGAATTTTTAGTGGAATAATTCGTAATTTATTATGGCAGAAATCCATAATAAGAAGCCTTGTTAATTAAATTTTGTGGTCCCTAGTGTTCCTGAATAATAGGAAATAAAGGAAACATTTCCTTAGTGGAAGGAGACAACCTAATAGGTTTTGGAAAAGAGTTTTAACCTATGGGATATAGGAAATAAAGGAAATATTTCCTTAGTGGAAGAAGACAACCTAATAGGTTTTGGAAAAGAGTTTTAACCTATGGGATATAGCTGGTCGTTTTTTGTATTGGAAAAACACACTTTTTCTTCCTTGAATTTCAGCCATCCGAGATTCTCTCTTTTTGGATATTAATTGGATAACACGGTAGAAGACTGTGGAAGTTGGCTGAGGTTTTGCAACTCTGAAATTGGAGACATATATTAATTTGCTTTGTTCACGCTTCAAAAAGTAACTCGAATAAACTACGTATATACTAATTATTCAATTCACATATAAATATGATACCGTAAGTAATTACTTCCGTTCGCGATATATAATCCAACACGCAACGACCTTGAAAACAAATATGAGGCACAATCAAATAAATTAAAAGGAAACAACTCAACTTGTAATATCGTACTATCTCACAGCTAATAACATCGTGAAAGACAACGTTGGTGTTCCTTTGTAGGGAATGCAGTGTCGGATCCGTACAGATCTAACGTTTTCAAGGAAGTTTCTTTTAGTACTTAAGTATTTTCTTCTCAAGAAAAGCGCATGTTTAATAAGAGGAAACTTCTTTTCTCCTGTCCTTATCTATTTCTCTTTTAGCCATCATTTCCAACATCAAATTAATATTATTTCAATTCAATTCTTGCTTGGGGCCTACTACTACTACAACTTGATTACTTGACTAGTCCCTCTCGGGGTCCCAAAAGAAAGAACGTACAATTCATAGGGTTCAATACCCATTTTCAATAAAAGTTCCTATAATTCTCTAGGAGATGGTTTGGTTTGAATACGATTTATGTCGGGATAAGTTATGTTAAGATTAGTTATTCTGATATTATTTTTTATTTACTATTTGATATGTTATATTAAAAATGACAATTGCATAATTTCTAAGAAGAATGTATAAGTTATCGTGGTGCTAATTACCCCACTCTCTACAAGATATAAATTATCTCAGTACTAATTTTAATTCCGGAATAACTTATACCAGGTTTGCTAACCAAACAAAGTGTTAAGTTGTATTAAATTTTTCTACCAGCCCAATACTTCTTATACCTCATATACCAAACGACCCTTTAGTCATTACTTTTTCGATCGAACTAAAAAGTAATAAAAATCACATAAATTGAAGCAGATTGAGTATTACAGAATTTTATAAATGTTTAAAGATATGATTCTCTCTATCATTTTATTTTGGAATCAATTAAAAAATTGCATAAACGGAAACAGAGGGAATACTAAAGAATTTTATAAATGTTTGCCTGAGAGTCTGAAACCAGAAAATGAAGCTTCTTTTTGCTTCTTAATATAAGATGTTTTTACCACTTGGCAAGTTTTAATGCTTGCATACCTACAGATTGGTCGTAAATTGAGAGAAGGGTCAAATTTGGCCAGATATTATTGCAATTGAGTTATTTCTTTCCTAACATTTTTGGTCTGATTACTCCTCGTTAAGAGAATTTGTAGTTTTTTTTTCCTAATAAAGCTCTAACTTTAGAGTAATTTTAACCCTAATCAAAAGTTAAGGAGAATTTTTAATTTGAACATTTTTCTTTGAAGAATTTGAACAAGTGGAGTCCACTTATTTCATGTTGGAGACTTGGGAACTATACTAATTGCTAGGGTAAATATAAGATGATTTGATAACAAAAAAAGAAGAAGATAAATATAGATCAAAAGTAGTAACGCGGAGCAAATTAAAATTGAGCACTTTTATATAATGTTGCAGAAAATTTCGACCTTTTCTTAGTCAACCACTTCGCCATTTCTTGTCTGGTTAGGCATTCGACATAATTGCGTGAAACATTTTAGTGGTAAAAAACATGGTTAATTATTTCGTTAGCAGCCAAAATGCTCATTATGCCAGTGCCTTTCTTAGCTGACTTAGCTTTTTTTGATTAATGATCAAAGTAACCAATGACTTTACCTCAGCCATTGAACCAGGCTACTTAACTTTAGTTGCGTCTTCGCTGACGCATTAACAATCTGTTAAAATCAATTCTCTTATAAGCCACGTGGCATATCAATCGACTATGTTCACGGAATCTAGCTACTAGATAAAGTAAAAGGATTATTTAAGGACAACCATAGTTAATGTAAAATGGTATAAGTAGTCCTTCGTTCATAATCAAATATCTCGGGTTTGAGCGAGTCTCTTTGCTAGGGGTGCTTTAATTCTGAATATGAAATATTTCGGTACAAATTAGGATATAATCGGTCCCAGTGCGAGTTAAACACCGGGTAAAAATAAAAAATAAAGGATTAATGAAGGAGCAAAGTTTTCTTTGTTGCTGGCTAGGGGTACAAAGAAAAGTGATAAACCGTACCAAAATCGATAATCCGAGTCAAACCTGGAAAAAAAAAAAACTGATTGTGGTTTGATTTGATCTGGTTTCGTATTAAAAAAAGCCCCGACCATAATGATTTGTTTGATTTTAACTAAAAAGTCAAATTGAAACCAAATCAACCCGATAGTACGTTCATACGAATTCTAAAAATATTTTATACACATAAATATTTATTGTTATGTGATTTATAAATATTTCTTAAACTTTTTCACAATTTTATTTTCCAACGTATTATTTCAAGTTTGGACCAACATTCTTGAATGCTAAATAAATTTATAGCCGGAAATGTAGTAATCAAACAAAGTTCAAATATATACTAATGCTAACAAAAGAAATTCTATTCAACAATAGGACTTATGATAGTGTTGGATATCTATTTTCGAGTTTTATATTGGTTCATAATGAAAATGCATAACTTAGCTTTTTCTTCTTCTTTAGTGCTTAGTTATGTAATTAATAGTACTTATTAGCTACACTTATTATAGCATGCCCTATAATATTTTTAGATTATGATAATTTGTATTATTGCTTATTAACTAACAATATTTGATTTATGTTATATTTATCTTTATTATTGAATATTTTAGTATAATGCTACTATGACTTATCCCATATTAATGTGCTATTTTATTGGAAAATACATTAAATGGTCGTATCTTACTAGGACTAAAGAAAATTTAGAGAACAAATTACAGATTTTGTGCTATAAAGACGTTAAAAAAACGAAAACCCAAAAAAAGCATAAAATCCAAGAAAAATTGAGATTGAAAATCCTGACTTTATTAATTTGATTTGGTATTTTAAAATCCGATACTATTGATTTAATTTAATAATTGAAATATCGAACCCAGCTTGCCTGCATAAAAAAATAATAACATGTTATTTACATTTTCATATGATAAGCAAAAACTCCATTGGCATCACAATTAATCCGACGCATTAGTTCTTGCATAATTTATCTGTGAACCCAAAAATGGCCCTTAAATCAATATGCAAATTAATTTGGTTCACCATTACTAGTAGTAGAGTTCTTATTTTTGCTTATTCTCATGTCACTTATAATGTTAATTACGCGTGTTAAATAAATAATTATAGTATGATACTCTCTCGTTTCACCTTTAGTTATTCATTTTTCACGTTGCATTTCCTTTAAAAAAATTAAAATAAGTGAAGCAATATTTCCCACAATAATGATGACTTTTTCGAGACATTTTGGAAAATGATTTGAGTAATTAGTAGTTAATGATAGGGGTAAATTAAAAAATAAAGATTACATTTCTCTTGATTTGTTAAAATGACAAGTATTATAGTAAGTGACGGACGAATATGGTGACAAGCGGGTTCAACTGAACCCGCTTTGTCAAAAAATAATATTGTGTATATGAATAAATTACGATTAAATATGTGTAAATTTTGTATAAATATTTTATTTGAATCCACTTGACAATTACTATTTTACGACTAAAGTTATGTAGTCCTAAAATTAAATCCGCTTGCACAAAATCCTAGTCCGCCACTTATTATAATTACAAGACGTATATTAATTTGGTTATCCTACAAATTAAATTAGAATGAAGTTAGGTCTAGAATATTAGGGATAGGAATAGAAAAAAAGGGAAGGTGAAGAGAAAGGTAGTAGTCAAAGTTGGATGGTTTGTCACGAAAGCAGAAGTAACGAAACCGTCTTCTTTGTATCCACTTCTGGCAGTCAGTTTCCTACCACGTACACACCAATTCTCTATATATTCTTCCATTTGCCTCCTTTTTCTCTCTTCAAACTTCAAACCATTCCCAATTAAATTCATTTCATTTATCCTCTCAAACTTTATACTATTCTCCAATTCCTCCAAATGGGCGAGGTAATTTATTAATTCCATCTTTCATTTTCCCTATTTCCAATTTCTTTTTCTACTAGTACTTAAACTTAATTTTCTTCTAATTAATAATTTTTGGGTTTCAGAAAAAAGAAGAAACCAAAGCTAAAGGAGCAGAGAAGAAGAATGAAGGCGGAGAGAAGAAGGGCGATAGCATTGCCACCATAGTCTTAAAGCTCGATTTGCATTGTGAAGGTTGTGCCAAGAAAGTCAGACGTTTCATTCGCCACACCGAAGGTAATTAATTAATTATGCAGTTTTCCAAAGTCTCAAATTTAGGGCTTAATTAATATTTTTTGGAAAATTATCACTAATTACATAGGAACTTTAGTTAATTTGTCTGGTTTAGTGTTTGGTTTCACACGATGAAGACTTTGACTTTAAGCTTCAAAATTTTAAGATTAACAAACGAAAAGGAATAGGTGAATGATAATCATGGAGTATGTCTTTTGACTAAGTTCATTTTATTTTTTTAAATTTATATCTCTTATCATTCGGATAAGGTTAAAGACCTTGTTTCTTAAATTTGCCGGAAGATGTACTTTTCGGAATTCTCAAGGAACCATCATTGTTAGTTCCGAATTTGACGCTCAAATAACTTTTCAATATCAGTATTCTTATATGCTAACAGTTAATTCACTATAGAGTTAAATTTTTTTCAAAATTAATTTTTATATTATGTTATAATATATGTTATTTATAGCAATATTTTGTAATAATATTTAAAACATATCGAAACAAATACAATTATTATAAAAATATTTGACCGCATATGTGTATACGAAGATTATAATAAAAGTATATATACATTTCAAAACTGACACTTTGAGTCACAACATTTTTTTAATTTGATTTAATCACTAATATAAGATAGAGTTTAGTTTTGGGCTAAAATCTAAATGAGCTTGTGATGATCCAAATGAAGGTGTGGAAGACGTGAAATCGGACTGTGAAAGTGGAAAATTGACAGTGAAAGGGAACGTGGACCCCACATGGCTCCGGGAAAAGGTGGAAATCAAGACAAAGAAGAAGGTGGAGCTGATATCATCGCCGCCGAAAAAGGACGGCGACAATGGCGGCGCCGCCGGAGATAAAAAGTCTAATGACAAAACAGAGAAAAAGAAAGAGGAGAAGAAAGACGAGGAGAAGAAACCTAAAGAGGTAAAAACTAAAAAGCCTTGTGTAACGTACACCTCTTCATTTTCGTTGCTAAATTAGTCCTCAAGTAATTAATGTTCTGAAATTAATTAATTCTTGGACTAGATTAATTGAATTATGACTAATTTGTTTCTTTTTATTATTTTTTGTGTGGTTATTTAGCCTCAAGTAAGCACTGTGGTGTTGAAGATACGGATGCACTGTGACGGGTGTGCACATAAAACAAAACGAATTATAAAAAAGATTAAAGGTAAGATACACTGAATCGCTTTGATCAGCTTATATTATGGATATTTTTGTTAATTACGTACGTTACAATTATATACTTCATAAAATTAGGTGCAACCTTGCAACCATCTTCTCAATTCCCAAATATTTATATTCGAATCTCAATATAGTGATTCCCTCCTCGTGAGATTATTATTATTGTTCCTAGTTGCAGAGATAGATCTATAATTTTAAATTACTTATTTATATTTATTTATTTATTGTAATTTTAGTAAAATTTTATATAAAATTAGGTAAAAAGTTTTAGGTTATGATGAACTCGACGTGAACCCGTTATTTCTAGGCTACATCCATCCGTCCATAATGGTTGACTATGTGCTTATTGTTTACCTTTTTTTTGTGGACAGGGGTACAGGAGGTGACTATAGAATCAGAAAAAGATTTGGCGACGATAAAGGGGACAGTGGATATAAAGAAGCTAATTCCTTACTTAACAGATAAATTGAAGCAAAATGTTGAAGTTGTTACACCAAAGAAAGACGATGGTGGTGGTGAAAAGAAAGGCAAAGAGAGTGGCAATGACAAAAAGGAGAAAGAGAGTGGTGGTGGTGGTGGCAGCGGCGGAGACAAGAAAGAAAAAGGCGGTGCCGACGCCGAGAAAAAAGACGGCGAGTCGAAAGAGAAGAAGACAGAGGTGATCAACAAAATGGAATACTATGGTTACAATTCAAATACATATTATGCAATGCCTATGCATAATCAAAGTCATATGAATCAAGATTATGGCTTGACAACGTATGATCCACGTTATGCTCATACAAGCTATGTAGTAGAGTATGCACACCAACCACAATATGTGCCACCACCTCCTCCACCAACGTACTTAAACGCCCCTCAAATGTTCAGTGATGAAAATCCTAATGGTTGCTCCGTCATGTGAATGTCGCGAACTTTTAAGTCAAGTATGGAACGAGTCTTGTCTACGAAGTAGAGCGACATTAGTGACCTCATTTTACTTGTTTTTGGTAAAGCTTCTAGCTTTAAATAATAGGAATTTTAGTTCGGCTAAATTGTAAGTAAAATCAAATATATAGAAACTGTAAAAAAATAGATATATGCGAAAGCGTTTATATGAGGATAGAGTTCCCTTTTAGAAAATTTCATTAGGTTAGTTAGAAACGGCTAAACCACCGATGGTGGATTAGTAGGTGTTTACTTATTTATTTATTTTGACTTGTATGTCGTTATTAGTTGGTTACTTATAATATATCCAAATTTTTTTAAAAAGATTTATGTATATTTCTTTATTTTCTACTCGGACGAGTAAATGTATTCCTTGATGTTTTAATTTATGGTTGGTAAGACAAGGTTTGACGCACAAATTTCTCCAGATATATATATATATATATATATATATATTTATATTCAGAAATCCTTCTTTTCAGTCTTGTCGGGTACTTCTTGTTACTACTATTCTTCACCTTTATATTTTTTGCTCTTAGGGTGTGTTTGGTATGACGGAAAATATTTTTCGTGGAAAATATTTTCTTGAAAAACAAGTAGTAATCTTAGGTGTTTGGTACGCAAGTTAAGAAAAATATTTTTTCAAGAGTATTCTTAAATAATTTTGATACAATAAACATGAAGCAATAAACTTTCGAACCCACAACCTTCCGAACCCACAAATTTCACAAACTTTTGAACCGCAAAACTTTCGAAACCGCGAAATTTCGAACCCGTAAACTTCAAAACACATAAACCTCCTCATAACTTTGGAACTTGTAAAATTTTGAACCTTTAAACCGAAAGATGAAAAAAGTAAAACTGAAAATATATAAAAGAAATATTTTTTTCGAGGGGGGGAGGGAGTGGGTGCAGAGAAAAGAAAAACAGAAATTTAAAAATTATAAAAAACAAAAAAAGAAGAAATTTTTGCGGGGGTAAGGTGGGTGGGGGTGCAGAGAAAAAAAAATAAAAATTTAAAAATTACAAAAAAAGTAAAAAATAAAAATTTTTGTGCGGGGATGGGGTAGTGGGTGGTGGCGGCGGTGGGGTGGGGTGGGGGGGG
>ML299330.1:68661-87709 GCA_005239495.1 Nicotiana undulata
TATATATATATATATATATATATATATATATATATATATATAAGGACATTAAATAGAATATGATAATTTCTAGCCACTTCTGATTTGCACGGCATAGGTAGGTGAATTCATCTTCAATTAGACAAAACTAAATGGAGAAGATAAGGATGGCCCTCAAATGATAGTATGATACCGTCAGATTGGACTTTAGTACTGAAAATTCCAAAATTAAAAAGACAGACGTGCTTAAATCTACCCCTAAGAATATAAATGCACGTGGTGACTAATTATGTTAATTACTAGCTAGTTTGGTACAAGATAGTGACGGATCCAAAATTTTGTATAGACGGATTCAATCAAAAATGACGGTACCTATTTGTATAATGGTGTCAAATATGACAAGCAAGGTTTGATCACTTTTTCCCCCTTATTTGCTCTTAGCATAATAACAAAATGAAGTCATTTTAAAGTCGGCATACTAAATTTTTAAAAAAGTTAGATTGTTTTTTTTTAAATGATACAGAAAGTTATTTATTTGTACTTTCACCAATTTTCTATTTAATTTAACAACTTTTAATGAAAGAAATTCGATTTAACAAAATTTATTTAACTCTAGGATGTTTAAATAAAATCTAGAATATTTCTTGTTATCACTGGGAATCTGTTATTTGCAGAGGAAATGGCATAAATATTTTGTTTGATAAACACTAAATTAATTCCAATAATTAGAAAAAAGGAGCTATACACCAAATCAGAAAGTTCAGTACAGTATTAAACAAAACAAATATATTTCAAAATAAATTAAATAATTTAAACAAATATCTTGCATGCTTCATCGAATTTTAAGAAAGGAAGAATCTGAATTCACTTTGTGGTGAAGAATTTTTTTGAAGCAGATTAAACAATAGAATAATTTTATTGAATTCAAGTAAAGAAAATTAATAGAATTGAAAAAGTGTCAAAGGAAGAGGATACCAAATTATAAAACTTAGAAGGACAAGTTATCGTTGATTTTGAAAACAATTAGTTTTGGCGTACAGTACACAGGCACTCAGTTCTTTCCGGACTAAAAATCAAATAACAACATGCACCAAGAGAGATTCGAACACAGTCCCTCACATACAAATTGAACCCACTTTACTGTCTCAACAGAGACCTCGCTTACGCCAAAGCACGTTCAAATTATTGATTTTATACGATATTTCTCTGTTTTTAATATAATTTATCAATATACACAGTATAAATTTTTAACGAAGCGGATTCAACTGAACCCGCTTGATACCATGTGGGTCCGCCCCTGGTCCAAGGTTGAGAGGGGCTTACTACTAATGGCCAAACTAATTAACAAGTGAATGGTAGCATTACAGTGAGATCAGATCTCTGAAATTTTTATTTTAGAATGAAGAGATCTTAGGCATAATCTAAATTTAGCACCAATTATAGAAAATGATAATATAGTTTAATGTTGATTATAAAGACAGCATCAAACAGCAGAGAGGAAGAAAGAAGTAGTAGCTGAATGACTCGTTAGTTTGACCTTCCAATGCATCTGACTCAGCTCTGACTATATTATGACTTGGCCATGCTTTTTGGCTTCTTATGCAATATTTTGAAATAAAATGAAACATTTAAGTGTTACCTAGTGATTTGAAAATATTCATGGTTCTCCCATTTCAATTATCAATCGTTTCTAAAATAGAACTTAATTGTTATTGGTGTTTATGACTTGATTGATTGCGTAATTTTCTTTTAACATTGTCAATAAAAACCAAAGACTCAATATAAGAATGGTATGTTGGAAATTCTCTATTTAGTGGGACTGATATATTTAATATAATCGTACTTAGGTTGTTATTTATTAAAGAAACTTGACTATGTGATCTAATAGTTTTATGGGCTACACAAATATTATTTTATAAAGTATGAATTTTACATGTATAGAAACCTAATTAACTCTTCAGTTATAATTGATGAGTCATTAACTAAAGAGTTGCTTGGTTATTATGGATCCTTTAAAGATGACACACCTCTTTGTGGCTTTGGTGGTCTATTCAGGGACAATAGGGCTAGTGGGTGCTTGGGTTTCAAGGGTCTTTACCAAATCTATCCCCCTTGTATGTTGAGTTGACGATACTGAAAACGGACCTACACTTTGCAATGGAACAATGTTTCATCAACTTAGAAGTGGAATCAGACTCATTGGATTAGCTGCTTAGAAAATGGTAACACAACCCTTAATAACATTATTCATGAATGCAGGTTATTGATGATCCAGGTGAAAGTTCAAACAATCCAACACAATTTCAGAGTGGCCAACAAGCCAGCATACAAGCTAGCTAAGAATGTTGTTCATGTAAACAAGGGTAGGGATCTCGATATTATGCACTATCCCCCACTTTTTGTAACCGCTGCTTTAATTTCAGACTATGAAGGTTCTATTTATCTAGTTAAAAACATTAGCAGCGATATTGCACTAAGCTTGCATCCTTTGGAAATAAAAATATCATACGCGACATTAGTATCTCATGTAATAGCCTAGTAGGTAATGTCCCTTTGGATACTGTTAACTTTGTAAACTGTATTTTGTAATTTTCTATATATATAAAGATCCCTGCTTATCAAAAGAAAGAAAAAAACTACATAAAAATACGAATTTAAGGAATTAGGACATTTAGGTATGAATGGAGTTTAGGATTTGAGGAGATCGACTGAAATTACAATTTTGAATTTTGGCCGAAAAAGCCACCAAACATGACATTGGATTTTGGGGGCCATTCCACGTCATCCTGACATGCTGCCTTGTTAGACTTTGAATTTGTACGCCTGTGTGTCGGGGCTTACATGCAGATAGTCAACTTTCACACAAGAAAACTAATAAAATATTACTATAATATATATGTTTTTAAATTGAAAAAACAAAGGTAACAATAATGAAAAGAAGGGTCACTCGAAAAAGAAATACTGAAAAAGGATGAATTGCTTCATTTTAGAAATGATATATTTTTACAAACGAAAAGTCAAAATTCAATCTTTAAATAAAATTCAAAACTAGGAAAAATAGTCAAGAACCGCTAACCTGTGGTATGTACTAGTCAAAGAAAAGGTCGTTGGCTGATCCGCAGCCCTTTATAGTTTTATCCATATCCTTAAAGTCCTTGTTCTTTGTTTCAGAATCTACTAATATTTGAGTCAATAAGATAATAATTACTCGCCTGTATTTCATTTTATGTGAAATTATTAAGAATTGTGGCTCACAATAACAATATAAGACAAGAAGATAAGTAGAATAAGAGAAGAAGAGATAACTTTCTTATATCATCAAGTGTTCAAGTGTATCTCATATCACATTTTATGCCTCTATTTATACTATTACATTGTAGGTTACAAAAGGATTGTCTTAAACATGACATTAACCTTTGAGATCATGGGGAGATGTTATGGAGGTGTGAGAGTTACAATCATAAAAGTGATAAGTGGTGGGAGGTTATTTACATCATGGGTGAAAGTAGTGGGAGTAGTGGACATCCACAATTACTATATATTTTACAACACTCCCCATTGGATGTCCAAAAATAGATAATATGCCTCGTTAAAACCTTACTAAGAAAATCATGTGGGAAAAAATCTTAGTGAAGGAAAAAAAGTACACATATCTCTAATACGCTTTATTTGCTGCCTCGTTAAAAACCTTACCAGGAAAACCCACCAGGACAAAACCTAGGCTAAGGGAAAAAGAGTACAGCACATATCTTACTCCCCCTCATGAAAACATCACTTTATTTCTCGAAGACGTCGCATTCCAATCTTCTGTCTCAACTTCTCAAATATTGACGTTGGTAATGCCTTAGTGAACATATCAGCCAAATTTTCACATGAACGAATCTGTTGAACATTAATTTCACCATTTTGTTGAAGATCATGCGTAAAAAAAAACTTTGGTGAAATGTGCTTTGTTCTGTCTCCTTTGATGTATCCTCCTTTCAGTTGAGCGATGCAAGCAACATTGTCTTCATATAGTATAGTTGGATTATCTTTTTTCATAAGAAAACCACACATTTCTTGAATATGTTGAGTCATTGATCTCAACCAAACACATTCTCGACTAGTTTCATGAATGGCTATTATCTCATCATGATTAGAAGTTGTGGCAACTATTGTTTGTTTCATTAAACGCCATGATATAGCTGTACCTCTATATGTAAACAAATAACCTGTTTGAGATCGGGCTTTATGTGGATCAGACAAATAACCTGCATCGGCATAGCCAACTATTTTTTACTTGAATTCATTAGAATATAACAATCCCATATCTAGAGTTCCCCGAAGATATCGAAATATATGCTTAACACCATTCCAATGTCTTTTGTTGGGGATGAATTGAATCTTGCTAATAAGCTTACAGCAAAAGCAATATCTGGCCGGGTATTGTTAGCAAGATACATCAGTGCCCCAATTGCACTAAGATATGGGGTTTCATCACTAACAAGCTTTTCGTCATTTTCTTGAGGCCGAAATGGATCTTTATTTATGTCAAGCGATCTCATAACTATTAGGGTACTCAATGGATGTGCATTATCCATGTAAAATCTCTTTAACACCTTTTCAGTGTATGTTCATTGATGGACAAAAATTCCATTTGTTACATGCTCAATCTGTAGGCCAAGACAAAATTTTGTCTTACCAAGATCTTTCATTTCAAATTCTTTCTTCAAACACTCTACAGCCTTTGGAAGCTCTAAAGAAGTTCCAATGATATTCAAGTCATCAACATACACATCTATGATGACAAATTCAGATCCATACCTCTTAATAAAGACACATGGACAAATAGGATCATTTTTGTACCCTTCCTTTAGCAAATACTCGTTAAGACCATTGTACCACATTCTCCCTGATTGCTTCAATACATATAAGGATTTCTGAAGCTTTATTGAACAAGTTTCCCTTGAATTTTTATGTGCTTCAGGAACTTTAAATCCTTCAGGGATTTTCATAAAAAATTTATTGTCCAGGGAGCCATATAAGTAGGCTGTGACAACATCCATCAACCGCATATCAAGCTTTTCATGGACTGCAAGATTTATTAGATACCTGAAGGTAATTGCATCTACCACAGGAGAATATGTCTCCATATAATCAATTCCAGGCCTTTGCGAAAACCCTTGTGCAACAAGTCGTGCTTTATATCTTACGACTTCACCTTTCTCATTTCGTTTTCGCACAAAAACCCATTTGTACCCCGCTGGCTTGACACTTTCAGGCGTTCACACTATTGGTCCGAAAACTTCATGTTTTTCGAGTGAAGCCAATTCCGCTTGAATTGCGTTTTTCCATTTTGGCCAATCATTTCTTTGTCTACATTCATCGACATATTTTGGCTCAAGATTCTCATCTTGTTGCATTATGTCAACTGCAACATTATGTGCAAAACTGTTGTTAACAACAATGTTATTTCGGTTCCACCTTTTTCCCGTAGAGACATAACTTATTGAGATTTCTTCATTTTCATTATTTCGAGGTACTAGAACCTCCTGTGAGGTCTTATCAATTACCATGTCTTTATGCTTCTCTTGAGCAATTGCCTCCATGTTATGATCAACTTGATCATTTGCTCTTTTCCTTTTTCGGGGATTTTTATCCTTGGAACCGATTGGTCTACCACGTTTGAGGCGTGGCCTAGACTCATTTGCATTATCATACTGTCCAGCTGGGACATCAACTCGAATTGGAGCATTTACAACTGGAATATGCGATTTAGTAACCCGTGGAAGGTCAGTAAATGCATCTGGCAATTGATTTGCAACATTTTGCATAAAAATAATCTTTTGAACCTCTTGTTCACATTGATTTGTTTGAGGATCCAAATGAGATAGAGATAATACGTTCCAATCTATCTCTTTTTCCAGCCGTTTATTTTCTCCCCCTAATGTTGGGAAAACTGATTCATTAAAATGACAATCAGCAAATCTGGCTGTAAACAAAGCTCCTGTCATAGGCTCCAGATATTTTATAATAGAAGGAGATTCATAACCAACATATACTCCCAACCTTCTTTGGGGACCCATCTTTGTTCGTTGTGGTGGAGCGATTGGAATATATACCGCACATCCAAAAATTCTTAGATGGGAAATATTTGGCTCCTGGCCAAAAAGCCAAATGTAATGGGGAGACTTCATGATAACTGGTTGGCCTTATGCGCACAAGTGCTGCTGCATGCAAAATAGCATGTCCCAACACTGAAAGGGGAAGTTTTGTTCTCATTTGCAATGGTCTAGCTATTAATTGAAGGCGTTTAATCAATGATTCTGCTAGACCATTTTGAGTATGAACATGAGCAACTGGATGCTCAACTTTTGTTCCAGTGGCCATACAATAATCAATAAAGGCCTGAGATGTAAATTCACCAGCATTATCAAGACGAATTGTCTTAATTGCATAATATGGAAAATTGTGCTCTTAACCTTATTATTTGGGCCAACAATCTCGCAAATGCCATATTACGAGTTGACAATAAACACATGTGACCATCCTGTAGATGCATCTATCAAGACCATAAAATACATGAACGGTCCACATGGAAGGTTTATAGGCCCACATATATCACCCTGTATACGTTCCAGAAATGCAGGGGATTCAATCCCAACTTTAACTGCTGATGGTTTAGTAACCAATTTTTTTTTGAGAACAAGCAGCACAAGAGAATTCCTTAAATTGAAGAATCTTCTTATTCTTCAATGTGTGCCCATTTGAATTCTCTAGTATTCTGCGCATCATGTTAAAACTAGGATGGCCTAACCGGTCATGCCAAATGATAAAATCATTAGAAGTAGTAAACCTTTTGTTTACTATGGCATATGATTCAACCACACCAATATTTGTGTGGTATAATCCAGAAGAAAGTGCGGGTAATTTTTCGTGCACACATTTTCCCCCCTGCTTTTATTGTAGTAATATAAAGGTATTCAACCTTTTCTTCGTTAGAGGTCTCAACATGGTAGCCATTTTGACGAATAGCTTTGAAACTCAACAAGTTTCTTTGAGACTTACTACAATACAATGCATTATCAATAGTTAATACCGTTCCTCTTGGTAGTAATAAGGCTGCTCTTCCAGAGCCCTCAATTAACTTTGTACTACCAGATATTGTATTAACATAGGCCTTTTTCTTAACCAAATAAGAGAAAAAAAAATTTTCTCTTAATATTGTGTGAGTTGTAGTACTATCCAAAAGGCATAAATCTTCATTACTCATCTTGGATCTAATTGAAGACTGGGAAATTTTATTTTCTTCATAAAAAAATAAAATTACACCATGAGAAATACGGAAAAACTAACAATAACACATGACAACTTAAGTACTACTTGAACATAAAAATAACTTTAAAACGAGAGAAAAAGAAATACTAAAAATAAAAATAACAACATAATTGCATTCCCCGGTTTAACGATCAAACTTTAGTTTTGATCTCCAAAGACGTCTTCAACTCCAAATGAGTAAGATCATCGAGGCCTTCAAAATCATCATCATTCAAAGCAATATTTGCCTCAGCATTGTCATCATTTTTGTTTGAAGGCCCTGCCTCAAAATTATTTTTAAAGGTCAAGCGAGACTCCACTGGGGCATTGGCAGAAGATGCTCCAACATTATTTGCCTTTATTTTGATGGAGTTTTGATAAAACCTGACAAAATGCTCAGGTGCACGTCATTCAACTTTCCAATGACCTTTCATGCCACAACGGTGGCAGTTACCGCTTTTGCCTCTTGAAGCATTGCTTTGAGAACCCATATTATTCCCTCGTTTGCCATGACCACCACGATGATGACTATTATATCGTCTCTTACCATTTCCATGCCCACGTACATTCATATAGCCATGATTATCATTATGTCTTTTTCCAGACTTATCACGTCTAGGTGCCATATTCGCTCCAGGAAGCGGAGCTAACCCTGTGGGACGAGCTTCATGATTTTTCAGCAAAACGGTATTATGTTGCTCAGCCACCAGAAGGCATGAGATCAATTCAGAATACTTTTTAAAACCTCTTTCACGGTATTGCTGTTGTAGTACCATATTTGAGGCATGAAAAGTCGTAAGAGTCTTTTCTAACAAATCCTTATCATTCATAACATCCCCACATAATTTCAACTAGGAAGTTATTCGAAATACAACAGAGTTATACTCACTTACGATCTTAAAATCTTGCAACCGTAAGTGCATCCACTCATATCGATCCCTTGGCAATACCGTAGCCTTAAGGTGATCATACCTTTCCTTCAGGCCAGTCCACAATTCAAGTGGATCTTTCACTGTTAAATATTCAACCTTCAAACCTTCATCTAAATGATGACGAAGGAAAATCATGGCCTTTGCTTTGTCCTGGCTCGATGCCTCATTACCTTAAGTAATGGTGTCACCAAGGCTTTTAGCGGCTAAGTGAATCTCAGCATCAAGAACCCATGATAGGTAATTCTTTGCATAAATGTCAAGTGCCACAAACTCAAGCTTTGAAAAATTCGACATAGTGAAAACTGAACAACGAAAAGAGCTCAACTTTGTGCTGATAACGTATTAAGAAATGTAGCTCAAAGTAACAATATAAGACAAGAAGATAAGTAGAATAAGAGAAGAAGAGATAACTTTCTTATTTAATCAAGTGTTCAAGTGTATCTCATATCACATTTCATGCCTCTATTTATACTATTACATTGTAGGTTACAAAAGGATTGTCTTAAACATGACATTAACCTTTGAGATCATGGGGAGAGGTTATGGAGGTGTGGGAGTTACAATCATAAAAGTGATAAGTAGTGGGATGTTATTTACATCATGGGTGAAAGTAGTGGGAGTAGTGGACATCCACAAGTACTATATGTTTTACAACAGAAATAATATTTTCTCGGTAGTTTAAAAATTTTCTTGACCATATTTTTATAATTTTTTAAGTATTAATTGTTATTACTTATAATATTTTTACGTAATTTTTAAATATATATAAGTTCTAAAATTCACACATTAATTAATCAGTTTAAACCTCATGATGTCAACTGCGTCACATAAATTAGAATGGGAAGAGTACCAAGTATCCTAGGGCGGGTGGAAGGTTAAGAAGAAAATAAAATTTAATGCCAATAATAATTTCTTTCCAGCGACACAAGCTAAGCGACATCAAAAATTTCAACAGAAAATTACACTCAATAACCTTGAAAAAGAATGATCGATCTTGACTTTTTGACCTCAAAGGTCAAAAGTATTACCCAAGAGACAAATGACATATTATCGATCTACCATAGACTAGGCCAGTTCTTTAATGCTGCATACACTTCCAAAAGCGAACTACGAACTCAAACATGAAATAAGATTTGACAGGTCCAATTAAACTATATATGAAGGTTTGCCCAAATGTAAAACCATTTAATATTGTTTCAAGCCCAATAAAAATGACCAATCCATTAATTCTAGATTTCTCTCCTATCAATTTAACTCTAAAAATAGCTAAATGGAGTATAAAAGATAAAAGAACAATTTTCAGAAATGACTATTGTTTAGTGGCTATTAACTTGCTATAGCTACCATTTACTTAATTACTTCCTATAGTTATGTTTTCACTTGTTATAGAGTGTATTCGATGTATTCAAGCTATGAATACATCAGAAAAATTCGACGTAAAACAAGGAAGTCCAGCTAAACATAGACTGTATTCATATGTATTCGCGAGCTGTATTCGTGAATACAATAATGGAAATCTGCAAAAAAAAAGGTCTTCAGCTGTTTAAAGACGGTAAGTGAATCAAATAACGCGATAGACTCCTAATATAACTCAACAAACTCAATTATAACCGACAAAATTTGTATTTTCAGCTGAAAAACACCCTAATAACAGAGCAATTTTCAGAGATTCAATCCACATTCTTTCTTTTTTCAGTGGTATCTTTACAAATAGATTTATTTATTAAAATTATATAATTACATTGAATACATTTAAATACATACAATATATTGAGAAGTATAGCAGGTCATCTATAGTGCAAAACATATGAATGCATATTGCAGATATATTTGAATACATATATACATCTGAATACATAAATTATATTAATTAAAAAAATATATGAATACATTCTACATTACATTGAATACATATTACTGAATATATACTGCTGGACAAAACAGTGAAACAAAGTGAAGCTTTGAAATTAAATAATTAACCTGAATACAGTTAAATACAGTGAATATATTAAAAAAGTAAAAAAAACTAAAGACTGTGAATACAATGAAATGCATGGAATACAGCGAGATACATTGAATACAATAAAAATAAAGCATCTTTACCCTTAACCCGTGAATATGTATTTAACTTGAATACAGTTAAATACAGTGAATATATTTAAAAAGTAAAAAAAAACTAAAGACCATGAATACAATGAAATACATGGAATACATCGAGATACATTGAATACAATAAATATAAAGTATCTTTTCCCTTAACCCCTGAATCATCATCCATAAGTTTTCTTCTCTTTTTCGCATCAGGAAGTGTTGATTCTTTCGAAGATTTCTCAAATTGGATTTGTTTCGATGTTGGGTAACCCTCTTGTGAGTTGTTGAATCAGTCGTTGGATATGAAATTTCGAGTTTTCTGGTGAAAGCATAACAATGGTGATTATTTCTAAAAAACTAGTAAAGAGAATCAGAAAAAACAATGTACCAGAGAAAATCTAACAACTTTAACACTTACCACAACTTTTTGGAGCAAAAGAATTTGAAAATTTTAAGACACAATGGAGATGAATCAGTGGAAAATCGAGGTTGTATTCATGGAGAAGAGACTGGCATTGAGAGAATTGTGGAGAGAGATCTTGATTTCTGAAGTTGAATACTATACGGTGATCTTGTGAGAGAAAGAACAGAAAGTAGGAGAGAGAAAAATATTACCCAGTGTATCCTAACACCTTCCTCTTGAAGTAATTTCAAGCCCTTACCCAATCTCTGGTTATTCAATATTACCCAGCGTATTTAAGGACTAAAAAGTAGGAAGTGACCATTGCCGCGCCCCCATTTTTGCTTTCCTTTCGGATTAGTCAGGGTTTTTTGACATTATTGGGACAACTCATTTCCTTTTGGGATAAGGGGTGTAAGGAATTTGAAGAGTCTCCACCTAACGAATTAAGGTGCATTAAGGCACCTATTAAGAGTCATTTATAACACAGATTGAATAACCAGAGATTGGGTAAGGGCTTGAAATTACTTCAAGAGGAATGTGTTAGGAACCCCTTGAAGTCCACAACTGTGGGTCCTGGCCAATCTTACTTTGTGAATTAATCAAGCAGCAAATAAGCAGTTTAAGCACACATATGTAAAGGTTTTTAATAAGCACACATATGTAAATGGGTAGGGAGGTCCTAAGTTGTTTATCCTATAGGATCACATCTGTACAATGCCCGGTAATCACTCCTCAATGAGGGGCTACACGTTGCATTAGCGTACATGTCATCATATCCTTATCTACCCATTGTCCCACCCCCTTAGCGGTTATTAAGCAAATTTGATTTAACGAGCTCTAGGCGTGCTGTTACCCGTCCCTTCCTTGTGGTCCCGGAGGAGTTTATGACCTCTAAATATGGACAGTTCTAGACAACCCCTAAGGTTTGAAAGGAAAACATTCTAGGCGACATGCAAGAACAAATAGGACTAGCAGATAAGTGAAGGAAGTAGTTGTAAGCTCAGATTTACCTCCACACGTAATGCAGATAAACAACACGTCTCAAACACAGACAAATGTAGTTTTCATTAGAGAAAGGGTCCTAAGACAAGATATCTAAAGGAACATCAGTGCACAGAAATACGCAACACTATTTTTTATAAACTCAACAGTAGGGTCCTAATCAGTTTGTCTACTGATTTAAACCTGTGAGCCTTTAAGCAGTAAACACAATCAAAACAGTTTTCCAGTTTTATAGAGATTAATTACCTAAGGCTTTCCTAGCCGTGGGATTATGAGAAATCATATTTTATAGGAGATGTTTAACAGATTAGAAGTTGTTTAGCCTACGAGCATATTGTTCTAAGTGATCAGACCTTTAAAGGGAATTTGCATCAATTCTTATTCAGAAGTGCAACACCTATATGAGAGACGATTTTTATACCCTTCATGGTCAGTTGTTTAATCTTAGCTAAACTAGGCGTAATGAAACGAGTGTAAACATAATTCTTAAGACATGGTTTCTAAATGCACATAATTCTTTAAGACATGATTTCTAAATGCATAGAATTCTTAAGACACGATTTCTAAATGCACACGAGAGTGACAGTTTTATGTCAAGGTCATTTATTGTCCTAGGAGCAGGATCTCTAAGTGATGGACTGATACAACGTAAAAACATAGATTAGTGACATGTGATATGTTGAAACAGAAAATGTGAAGTCCTAAGAACATGGTATCTAATGCAATGCTTAACATGATGTGGATGAACACATCATTCTTAGGACATGGATTCTAATGCAAATACATAGAAAGTAAAGCCTAAATCATGCTTTTTACCCCAATAATATTAACAGTATTATACAGCTACCCTCCCTATTTTCACTAGCCATCCCCAATATCTGTTTACAAATAATTATTACAGACCAATAGCTCAATGAATTACATAAATGAAAAGAAAATAAGTTAAACTATAGGGAGCCTGAAGTAGGCCCAAATGTATCCTGAGAATACCAAGAGTTTCATAGCCAATCTCATGTCCGGGTGTGTCAGAGTTCCCTAAGGACCTCAAGTATCCCGGGCAGTGCTCACACTCAAACTTTCATAACAAGAATTGAGTAAGTGCAGTGTAGAAGAGCTAGTTCCAGTGTGCCAGAGTTCAGAGGGATCTCAAAAGAATCCCAAGGCAGTCACACACTGGAGGGGCAGAACCTAAGGACTTAAGAGTAGAGTGAGAGTGCTTGACATAATTTTGAAAAGGTTTTGATGTGAAAAATAGTATTGAAAGGACTCAATTAAGTAAGTAAGTTTTATGAAAAATAGGAAGTGATTAGTAACAAGACAGTTTTGAAAACAATGTGAACTTGTGAGAAATCAGCAAACAGTTTAGACATCAGCATTCATATACAGATTTCACTCAGGGGGTATGGGAGTTGGGGACACATATAATATAACAACAAGAGCACATAAGTTTTCTTAGAGTTTACAGTATTTAAGGAATTAGTCATACAACTACAGACATATGGATTTTTGAACAGACAATTGAGAACATAGTTGTACTAAACAGAGTTAAACATAGAATTAGAAGTACATAGAGATAGTAAACAACTTAGCAAAGCAGGTTAATATCAGAAACTGAGTAAACAAACAGACAAATAATCAAACATACAAGCATGGAGTAGAATCAGATTGAGACATGCTAGAGAAAGCACTAGGCAAGTCATTAGACATGTTAATCATAAGTTGAACAGGGCAGAACCCATGTATGCTAAGTGAAACAAAGATTTAAGCATGCTAATTACATATTGAACAACCAAGAATATACAGGAATAGACTGGAAATCAGTAAACTAAAGCAGTAGGAGAACACATAGAGTTTGAACTTGGAATTAAATTAGGACATACCAATTAAGGAGAGCAGACACAAAGTATAGATCAGTGTAGTGCAATAACTAGCCTTGGCTTATAGCCGTCTAGTTCAATAGAAGTAGCAAGTAACAAGAAAGAACAGAAGTTTTAAGTCTAAAAGAGAGTTGCTGAACCAGTGTTCGTGTGTTAGTGAGAGTTGAAGAGGGAATATATAGCAATTGAGAGCTAGACAAATAAGGTAAGCAATAAATTGTTCAGTAATTAGAGAGTCATGGAATCAATTAGGACCAAAATCAGGGAGGTCTTCCCTTAAGTAAGGGAGTAATTCACTAACGGTAAAGAACAAGAGATAATTAAGGAAAGAAATCAAATAATCTAGGTATAGAGTAGGTAATTAAGGGTAGATACACAAATGTTCAATTAAGGAAATAAGTAGTAAGAATCAATGAGTAACACGGTTAACCACATAATAAGGTAGGAGATAATTAAAGACTGTAAAATATGTATATAATTGGGGGAAATCAGCACACAAGTATCACCACAGCAAATCAATGAATCCGGGATTCAAAATAGCACTGGTTTTAAGGAAAATAATATAGATTTTCCATGATTAAGCAAGTAAACCAAGTATAAACAGAAGAAATTAGATCTGAAACCCTAATAGGACATACTAGGGTAAAAATCAAAAAAATCTCTAATTAAACGAATCATTATTCATGAGAATCAAACACATAGCAGAATCGAATGAACAAACAACAAGGACGAACTTAGAATCCAAACATAGTGTTAAAAAATTAGGGGTTTCAACTTAACTAGCTAGGGTTAAAGGGAGTCTTAACAAAATCGATTAAACACACCAGAATCATGGAATAAACACTAAAAAAAAATCAGAAATCACTTTGAAGAGAAGGTTTCAGAAACCCTAGTTAGAAAAAAACGAAGCAACACTTTGAATACCAGAAAGTTTCTCATAAAAAAAAGTAAAAATAGTTCGATTCTTATCAGATCTGTTACAGATCTAAAAAGTTAAGGAGATGGGATTAGGGTTTCGAGAAAATAACCCAGAGATGGAAATACCGGCTTAGAAACCATAGGTTTAGCCAAAAAATAGGACGATCTTACTCAAATCGAGCCATGGTGGCCTAAGGCTGGTGAGGACAAGAAAAGGTGTGAGTGGACTGTTCCTTGGTCCCTTGAGGACCTCAAAGACAACAAAAATCCCGGCGTAGGAGAGCCGTTAAGGCTGGAGAATGGTGGTAATCTACCATGGTCGACGGCAGGCAAGCAACGACGAGGTAGGATTAGGGTTAGGGTAGAGAGGATTTGGAGAGGAGAGTGGAGTGTGACGGCGAGTGTGAGAGGATATTGAAGGGTTGGGGGGGGGGGGGGGCATTTTAGGTTAATTAGGAGAGAAATAACCTGGGCCGTTGATAAAAAAACGACCAGAATTTGAGCGGAATTGGGTCGGGTTTGAGTAGGGTATGGCCTGGTTGTATTGGGCTAGTTAATAAGGAATTTGTGCTGGCTTAATAGGCTATAATTGAAATAATAAAAATGGCTATTTGTTAAATACCCAAATGAATTAGTTAAAAAATAATTTATAAAATAATTACTAATTGTAAAAAATGAATTTCATGCATAGAAATATTTTAAAAATGATTATTTAGTATTTAAAAATATAAAGGACTAATTTTTGGTAAAAATGATACGAAAATTGTATATATAGGCTGTAATTGCAAAGTCATTGCAATTGTAGCCAAAAGTGCCAAACTGGCTATTTGTGGAATAATTTGTACTTAATAGGGCCAAAAACAATAGATTAAATCAAAAAATGTCTTTAAAATCATTTTTGATGCAATTTTTGTAATTATTTATTAGAAAATAAAATACTGGACAAATTAATAAAAATTATAGAAAAATTGTGAAAAAATGCCAATTAAGGCCAATGCATGATTTTGAAGGTATATATGCAATTTAAAATTATTTTAGGAAAAATTGGGTATCAGCAGCTACCTCTCTTTACCCGGAAATGATGAAAGAGTTGTCGGGTAAAGACACGATGGCCAATTTTGACCGAACGAAACGGTTTGCGAGATTTAGGCCACACTCTGGCTTCTGAGTTGCCCACATCTCCCTGGTTTTACAGGAATCAGGCCGTGTGTAGTTCTAGATTCCTCGGCGACATATACTGGTGAAGTTATCGTAAGATCAGACGCAACATCTAGGGATATGTGAATGAATGGTTCACGAGAGAGGTCAGGTTTGATATAGTAGAAGGAACTTGAGTGGGATCGCTCCTACTGGGATAGAAGTTGCTTGCCGGGTCACCTGCAAATAGAGATACTACGAGCATATATTGTGCGGAAATTTAAACATGATGCATGTTCCCTTTGGACTATGAAAAGTTGTCTTCGGACGGTTAAGGATGACATCCTTGGACCATGATGTCTTGGGCCATGAATTGTTCAGTGAGAGATTCGCATGCCATGAAATGATTTCCTCGGGCCATGAAGATGGTGCCTCCGAACTATGACGCCTTCGAATAATGATATGCAACTTCGAGAGAGATCCTCAGGCCATGACATGGTGTCTTCCGGCCCTGAGAATAATTCCTTTAGACAATGACGCCTTTGGACAAGTTGGCGATATTTCAGCCCATGAAATGCAATAATATGATGTAGACAAGACAAGGCTTAGTCTTGCGAATTGGAGGGCAGAGCCTAGCCCGAAAGAAAGCAAAGGAGAGACAACGCTTAGCCTCGGCGATAGAATGTAAATTGGAGGCAAAGCTTAGCCTCATGCAGGTATGGAGATAGAGCTTAGTCTCATGCAAAGGAAGGCATATATTAGCCTAATACAGAGGAAGGCAGAGATTAGCCTTATGCAGATGTACAAGTAGAGCTTAACCTCATGCAATATAGAGACATAACTTAGTCTCATGCAGGGGAAGGCTCTGATGACCCAAACGGTCATCCTAAGTAGTTTTAGATATATCTATTTTCCGAGGCTTCGAAAGCCTCCGTTGATCTCACCTCGATATACGTGCGCAGCCCGGGCGTGTAGCCGAGAAATATTTATATTGAAATTGGATGAAAAATAGAATTTATGATAATTAAATGAATAAAGTTGACTTTGGTCAACATTTTTGGTAAACGGACCCAGACCCGCGATGTGACGGTCCCGGAGGGTTCGTAGGAAAATATGGGACTTGGACGTACGCCCGAAATCGAATTTCGAGGTCCCAAGCCCGAGAAATGAATTTTTAAAGGAAATTATAAAGGATTTTGAAAATGAGTAATTATGTGAAAGCCGTGTTACCGGGTCCGTGTTACGATTACGGAGCCCGGAACAGGTTTATTATATGTTATTTGTCCTATTTGTGAAATTTGGTGTAAAACGGACTTGATTTGATTGGTTTCGGATCAAATGAGGAAAATTGGAGTTAATGAAGTTTTGAGAAATCTCATAGAATTTGAAATTTGGTTTGGAATGTGATTTTATGTTCCCGAGGTCCGAATGGAATTTCGAGACCGGGAATAGTTCCGTCGTTCCATTTATAACTTGTCTGCAAAATTTGAAGTCATTCCGAGTAGTTTAGGCCGATTCGGCGCATTGAAGTGAATTCTAGAATTTCAAGTTCTTAGTTTTGATTCAATTTGGTTTCGGGGAGAATTTATACTTTCGTTGTTGTTTTCCATGTTTCGGAAGTTCGAGCGAGTCCGTATCATGAATACAGACTTGTTGGTATATTTGGACGGGGGCTCGGGTAGGCCAGGTGCCTCTCGGACACCGCACGAGGCCAAAAACCAGCTAAAACAACTGCTGGTGCAGCTGTTGCTGGTGTGACCGCAGGTGCAGTTGCCCAGCCGCAGGTGCAGGACTGCTCCTGCGGTACCAGCGTCGCAGGTGCGGAGCCTCCGCTGGTGCGGAACAAATCCCGCAGGGGCGGGTCCGCTGTTGCGGAAACCCCCCTCCGCAGGCGCGACCTCAGCCCCCTTGCCCAAAGTCCGCGGGTGCGAGCTCCAGGCCGCAAGAGCGGGACCGCTGGCGCGGACTCCCTCTCCGCAGGCACGATGCCAGGGTCCCAGGCCCTTTTTCCGCAGGGGCGGTGATTTTCTCGCAGGTGGGGGACTGCACCTGCGGTCCCAGGGTCGCAGGTGCGGAAATCACTGTTGCCAGCCCCTTTTTAAGTGTCCAAATTACGGGTTTTTCTTCATTTTACCCACCATCAACTTCCATTAGAGAGCAACCAAGCTTGGGCAGCACCTCCCACGACCACCCACTGTAAGAGGTAAGTTAAACCCCATAAACTTCTAGTTTTAACATTAATTCCTAGTTAAATTCACTACTAAATCATCTAAAAATCATAGAATTAGGTAGTAATTTTAGGCTTCTTGAGGATTTTGGGATTTTCCATGTTAGGCCATGAATTCTTGTATAAATTACATAACTTCGATCCTTAGACTCCGGGTAATTGATTCCTTCATGAATTTTCGAAAATCCGAACGTGTGGGCCCGGGGTCGAATTTTAGTATTCTTGGAAGAATAGTATGAAATGTATAATTAGGCTTGGGAATTGGTTTATTGAGTATTTATTGATGTTAATAAATCCATTATGTCTAGATATTACCGATTCGGAGTTGGATTCGAGAGGGAAGGCTGTGATTGAGGCTTGACTTGCATTTCTGGAGCCGAGGTAAGTGTTTGGCTTAACCTCAACTTGAGGGATTAGGTATAGAGTCTTATTTGCTATGTGTAACTCATGTCCAACGTATAGGCGTAGTGGCGAGTGCCTATGCATTTCGGTCAAGCATGCCCGTGAGTCATTTGTGATGAAACTTATTGTGTTCTTAATATTCTCCGCTCTATGAGTAATTGATGAATTAAAAGTGATACCTTGAGGTTGTTTCATGACGTGGAGAGTCATCGAGTCATTTGTTGCAGTTGAGGCTTACACTGTTGAAATTGTATTTCTGATGCGAGGATGGTTATAGCTGAGACTCCTATCGGGCATTTTGTTGAGTTGGTAATTGATGATTTCCCCTTGCCGGGACAATAGAACTGTATTGAGTATTTCCATGCACTTGAGACTACTTAGTGTTGAATTTTACATTATATTGTTGCCTTGTTTATTATATATGCACGAGGGGACATTCCGTTCAGAGTGATTGTGAGGTTATGAACGAGGGGACATTCCGTGCCGAGTGTTATTATATATGCACGAGGGAACATTCCGTGCCGAGTGATTGTGAGGTTATGCACGAGGGGACATGCCGTGCCTTTTGTGGTTCATTATCTGTTTTGAGAAGTTAAATTCCTGCCCTTATCTTTACATTTAAGTTATTACCCTGTTCTACCATACTAGCATTTTGTTGCCCTTTTTCCCCAGCATGTTCTCCCCGTATTTGCCTTACTTGCTTATTTCCGTCGATATTCTCCTGTTATTATATAGAATTGCACAGGTACATATATTGTTGTCGGTCCTAGCCTCGTCACTACTT